>JAQFZC010001396.1:0-30700 GCA_034695205.1 Dicyrtoma fusca
TAAGTAATTATTATTTAACTATTAACAAACCTACAAGTGAAGGAAATAGTTGTACACTAATAAATGTGAGTAGCATCCACTATTAAGTAGTTTTTTCCTTCGTCACGAAAAACTACAAATCTTTGGCTCCCATTTGTATTTTTTGAACACTTTTACGTACTACAGTACATACTATACACTGTCGAAACGTACTGTGAGTTAACGTCAGAGGACGCCAGTAAAACGCCATTGACACTCAAAACGACAAGCACTTTAAAGGACAGTTCATGAAAAAATTAAAACAATTTTCTTATTTAAAAGTAGACAAGAAATGGGCCAGCATTATTGTTTTAAAATTTTTCAACAATGATTTTAGTTGATAATGTCTCTCAAGAACTTTTGCCGTATGTGTATACATATTGATCAGATTGGTTCATAACAATTAATCTCTCGGCATTTTTCCACTTATGCCTTATTTCTCGACCACTGTAGCTCGAAATACTTAATATTTACCTTTAAATAATTGGCAATTACATACTTGCTCGAAGAGACGACTTTGACATCTTTTTTTCCGTATCAGAGCAGCATGCCACAAGTTTAGCTTTTAGTTTCTTGTGGGAAATGGCTACGGCTAAACTGTCCAGCGTATCTTCGTACTTCCAGATTGCATAACGAACGAATCTTTTGAATCTGAGTGAGGTGTTGATTGTGTTACTATTTTTCATCCACGCATGTTACTTAGATTCTTTAAGAAATATAATACATAACTGGAGAGAGACAGAGACGAACCCATTAAGACGCTAATACACATAGGTAGGTAGATATATCAACGGACAGGAAGTTTAAAATATACAAGCATCATTAATGAGGTCAGGTACTTACTGCCACACTCCTCAACTAAGACATACTATGATTCCGATATTTACACTCGCTCAATAAGCTTCATGTATGTACAACTAATTACAAGCGAGTTATCTGCAACACCTCCAGAGTAGGCTTACAGCTATGATGTAGATTGTGATAATTTGTTGTTTGTTTACCAAAGATAAGTTTGATGACACACTTCAAAAGAACTGCACAATTAGGTACCTACATAACTCTTTGTAGAGCAGAGCGTGGAACTGTTTTTGCAAACAGCAACTTTTCCCATAGTGTGAATCAAAAATAAATCCAAACTGCTTCTTAATAATATAATATATCGTTTGATCATAACCACAAACTGGGTGGGCCTTGCAGTCTAACCCTGCACTGAAACCTTTGTAATTTCAATTTTTGGTGCAAATATTTCATATGGCCGATCGGCCATGCATCAACTGATAGGTGGTGAACAGTAGTGAACACATATGCAAAAAACAGGACTTCATTTGTATTTTGTGGCCTGCAAAAGTTATCCTTTCGATTATTCCTACGACGATAAGTGTGCTGCCTAGACAGCCTCAAATTGCATACATATCCAATCTCGTGCTGGTTCAACGAACATGAAGTTACCCATTTCCGTGCCTAGAAATGATAGTTAATAAAATGTAGTTAATCAACTAATCAGGATGCCACATCTCATGATCCTTCTAATCTTGCCATTTTTCTAACAAGGGCAGGAGATTATCCGATAGAGATTCAAGACCTTTTCTCTAAATGTCACCAAGGAATATCCTCCTGCTTCCACAGTTTCTCATGGCACCTGAAGTACCTACTAATACTGCTTACAAATAGTCAAAACTATACTAACAACAATTTACCTATTTTAGTTCCGATGTTAGAGTAGAAACAAGCAGCACGAAAAGTCCCGAATGAATTGTAAGCAAAACGAATATTTATTTGTGCACTAGCACGAACATTCACGTGAACTAGAAATAACACTTTTATTTGACTTATTGCTATACTTACAAATAACGCACCACAGGGAAATCAATTAAAAACTCTTCTTTCACACAATAAAATAGAATGCGTTTTGGTTGCTTACTAGAAAGCGAACTAGTTACGTGGCGATACACAGTTTCTGCACATAAAATATTGTAAATACATAATTACTAACGACACGGTAAATTACACTCTTCAATTAGAAGTATTCAATAGCAGTGTTAATCTACGTAGTTTTCACTTTCACGGAACATTTGTTGATTGTTTAAGAGTACGATACTACTTCTGTAGCAAAAATTAAACGGCGAATAGAAAAGAAAAGATTTCCCTCTGCAATATAGTACGCCATCATTTTTAATATAAGTTTACGGTTTATAACTGTGTCGGGACTAACTATAACGATTACGATGTACATGCACAAGTAAAAGAACACTAAAAGTGTAGAAGAAACTAAACTGTAATTCAGGATAAAACTTTGTGTATAAAATTCGATTAAATTACTGCTTTCATACGATGGCATTATTAGATTTAAATGGATTTGATTTCGGATTAGGATTACCCGATGTCTGATTTATAGATGAGGAAGATGGAGAAGTGGACAGGTCAGGAGGGATATCAGCAAAATCTTGAGAATTGCAAGAAGTTGTCACATTTACAACAATTGAATCTTCGACATTGAGCCCACGTCGACTAGGTCCAGATTTATTATGTGAAGCATCAGTTCCAGTCTCCGTGATCGGTTCATCGCTACTAGGCTGATTCAGGTGAATTTCAGATGTAAACTCAGCCTCTTCAGGATCCGCAATTACGATACAACTACTATCAATGTCTTCAGCAGCAGCTGCAGGCGAGACATGTGAGGTTGACTGAATTGCGAAGTGTGCAGGAGCCGAACTAACATTCCTTGCACCTACACGATTACCGCTCTCGATGCAGGGACGGGGAACCAGAGCATTGTTCTGGGCTGAATGGACCTCGGCAAAAATACTCTTGTGACTTTCACTGCTCTCATTACTTTCACTTGGATCTGACGAACTTACATATTCATCATCGTCATTTTCACTTGATGATTCTGTATCTTGAATCGTCACAGACCTCTGTGGAGGTCGAGGTCTGTGTCGTCGCTGAGCTCGCCGGAACGGATTTTCCTAATCATGGGATATATTCATTAATACAGTACACAACTAATCATAATGTTGATTCAATTTCTGCGTCAAAAATACGTCCTTCGGAAACTTACTCTCTGTTGGACAAATGTACTGCCGCCAATTTGAGATGGAGGTTGCGTTGTTGAAGTAGATGCCCCCAGCAATGGAGCTGTCTCAGATTCCGAATCCGACTCAGAATCAGAAAATCTTTCTTCTGCCAGCACAACTTTGCGTTTACAAATCGGGCAGACTCGTCTTCCTTTCGTTAACCACGGGTCGATACAGTCCGTATGGAAACCTGTTTGAATTAATTAATGAAAATAGGTAAGGTGAAACGAATAAAAGTACACTTTTGTAATGTATTTTAATGGTTTCAAAACCTCAAATAGTGCGGCATTTCAAACTAATAATAAGTAATGTATCCGTACCATGCGAACAAGGAAGAACACGTATTTTATCATGCACCACAAAATCTTCAATACAAATTGCACACGTTTCGTAAGGATCTCCCTTAGTCCACTTTTGGGTTGGTAATTTTTTCAAGGCAGATGCTGGAAGCCGACGCTTTCGGTTCCGCCGTCTTTCACGTATCCATCGAATAACTTGCTGCCACACCTGTGTATATAAATACACCAATGATTTATAATAACACTTCTGTAATATGATCTACATCAATTTTATTACACTGGCTCCTTTCTCATTGCATAGCAGAACAAATCACCGACTACAACGAGCTATTTTTTAATTTAATGATTATTTTACACGTGCCTACAACAAAATGTGGCATGGAGTATTTTATTTTAAGAAACTAAGAAAAGAAAATTTTATATTGCAGTTTGATATTTACTGAAGCATTTATTCCGCATTTACAAAGTAATAAAGTTGTGAGCATTAAACAGTACCACGCGGAGGATGCAAAGTATTACAATTCAGCAGTACACAGAGATTATTACACTGCACTGGCTCAAAAAATACTGAAATAGCATTACTGTAGAGAATCTTCAACTACTGCAAGGAGGTGGAGTTCAAATTATTAAATAATACTATGCTTCTATTTATGCATGCTGCGTCTGAGATTTTAAGATGAAAATAATTAAGGTGATTGAAAATCCAAGTAAGACCGACTACACAGGAAGGACAGAGAAGGTGATCTAACTGTAGGTACATTATTTGTCGCTTACCAATCTTACCATAAAGAGGAGCAAGACGATGAAGCAAACTCCAATAACAATTGCAAATGGAATAATGTAGCCATTAAATGAAAAATCATCTTGTATTCTAATTGAATACCTGAAAAATTAGGACATTTTAGCCAATTAATTCAATTGAATCTTATTTTATGTTGCGCTGAATTAGTTGAGTAATATTATTCAGTTCAGAACGTACCCTTTGGTGTAAGTAAAATTATCACGTAATAGTTGACCATCATAATCCCCAACAAAAACAGCAAAAATATTCAATTTTGAAGCATCTGATACTCCCATAGCTTCTGTTGAATTTAATCCAACATTGTGAACAATGATTGCGTAGTAACTCGCATTCTGAGCATTCTCAATTTTTGTCTGAAAATCACAATCGTATCTACGAGCTAACAGAATCCAATGAACAAACGGTAAGGCTGGTGGTGGTGCTACCTGTAAAAATAATTTGTTGAGAGTTGACCTTCAGATCACCCAATAATAAGGGATAAAAAATAAATTTATTTACGACGCCTTTGGCCAGTAATTAAAAGTAACCGAAGAATTCAAATTCAATAGTTAAATGCATTTCAAACTTACGGGTGAGCAAGCATTGGGTGGATTTGCGTAGACAACATAGCCCTATATCAATAAAAAAAAACAACGGATTAGACAGATGACAGATATACAGTAAACAATATGTTTTTACTAAAATTAATAAAAAAGAAAATAAAAGCATCATCACTGCATTGAAAACATCTAAACACGAGTTAATCTGACTTGAAATTCAAACTTACTTGAATGTCGTAAAATGCATCTTCATCGGGTATAAATCTGGCAGGCTGGTCACTCATAATTGCCACAGTTTCATTCGTAAAATTACTAATTACAGATATAGTTGCTAATACATTTGGAAAATTTGCTGCTAAAGCAAGCACCGTTAAAACAGAAACCCAGGACATTTTGGATGTTTTCTTTATTGAAGTGTTACCGGTTACACGAGGAGCATTATCCGTTAATAACCACCAACAATTAAATTGAACATATCCCAAACCCAAGGGGCTTAATTCAATATCGCTAAAGTACACTTCCTTGAGAGTTATATACCAATGGAAGTTAATTGGTTCAGATCAGTCTTCATCACCATTCTTCATGGGACTGCTACAACTGCACAGTGTCTATTAAACAACAGTAATAAACACATTAACATCTACCCAATGACGTCACACTGAAGTTCATACGAATCTAAAATCAGATCTATTCATGTCCTCGTTCATTTACTTGAAGTTGATGAAACAAATTTAAAACTTCAACTCATAACTTAAAAACCGTCAACCCTACCAGGAACTACGACTGGTAGACACAAGTAATAAAACTACTACCTATTATTATATTATTATTATCCTTTTGTTTGTGCTACCTGGCACTGAAAGGTACACATATTTGGTAAAAACTAAAACTGATTTTCAGGCATCGATGTATGAAACCTGTCATTTTTCAAACTACTAATATTATAAGCCCCTGCAGCACTAATAACAATCAAATAAATAATACTATACATCGTACATGTGTACATTCTTAAAAAAAACATTGAAATGTATCAGTAAGTCACTTGTAGATACCTAACTGAAATTTGAGCAACTGCAACCAAAACACAATTGAAATAATTAAAAACAAATTTTTTGCACTAGCGAAACGAACTAGTAAGGGATTCTATAGCAGAATGCTGAGTGCAAAAGTGTAACTAAATACGACGATGAGGTGCTCTTTACAAACAGAGTACTAATTTACATACGAAACAAAATTAATACACATCAAAACATCCCCCCTACAGAAACAGAACTTCCTTTTCGTTCATCACGTCATTTCATCATCGCACAATATACATTGTAACTGTAGCCAGACAGTACATCTAATTAGAATTACTAAAGGAAATTGAAATGGGAAAAATCATTCAATGAAGTGTAATAACATTTTATCCATTTACCATTCACCACCATCAAATCAAAATCAACCAAGTAGGTATTTCTTTTGTCTTTCTTCCTGACTTCCTCTCGTTTTTCACCATCCAGTCACTCTTTTGACAACCTTTGGACTTTAGAACAAGATTTTGTTTTTCAGATCCAAATATTGACTGTTTACACTACCAACTACAACAACATGCTCCGATCAACGATTGAGGATTTGATTTGACGAATATCAATCACATCACACAGACACAGTCGTGAGCATCAGCTTTAGCAGGAGCAATAGCAGACTTATGACTTAGCAGACACCTTCAGCTCACTAATTCACTTGTTCAATACTAATTATATTTCTGCCACTATGTTACGTCGAATGTTGATGTTGATAGTTGTTCATACTACTACAATTTTTTGGCTCAAAGCTTACAAAGTAAATCAAAGGGAAACATGCACTCTGTCTCCATTCAATTCTCATGTTTTTTCCCATCCAAAACCTAAACTTTCGTAGTAGCAAATTCGCACAAATGACACTAAAAAACACACACACACACAAAACAAAAAACTATACTACAAAAATGCAATATGCAAATTTCTTAAGGACACTGCACACAGTGAGTGAGCAGGGACACTGCGGGGTCTCGTATGTAATTCGGAATTCTCGTAATGTTCTGCTGCATGTGAACATTTGTGATCTCAATACCAGACCAGCAATGATGTAGTCTCCTCAGAATAATCAATTTTAATACCAAAGATTAATACGGGGCAAAAGTTCACATGTTCAGAGTTAACACTACTCAATGGATGGGAGACAATGTGCAATGCGTAATGTTGGGTAAGAAGGTGCAATTGCAGAAGTTGATTAGAACATAACTAGTTAATTAAACTACGGAGGAATTGCTATTAAAAAATAAGAACTTTCATATCACTAGGCTAGTGTACTGCAGAAATGGCGTAGATAACCTTAGTTTGAATATTGCCGGGAAAGAAGGCAGAGACCAGAAGTAAATGTACACAAGTCAAGACCAATAGATCTGTGATCTCAAGTCTCAAGAGATCTTTAAATGGTCGACAGTAACAGTAGCGTAGCCATAAGCCAAGCCAAAGCCAAGCTACGACGGTAGAACACAAATATAGCTGTCCGTCTATACCGTATAGTATAGCCAAAGATATGAAAAAGAAAAAGAAACCCGAGTATTCCATCCGAGTACCTCATCTCTACTCTGTACTCCCTTCGGGGAACGCTATGGCTTCGGAGTTCGGAGTTCTTATTAACCTGTGAAATTATTAATGAAATAATGCAAAACCTTTAGATTTCTTTCACTAATTTAATTAAACTCAACCTTCTGCACTTGCATTTTTGGTTTGGATGGACGATGCACTGGTAATAAATTGGGAATTTGGAGGGAAATATTCCTTCGTATTGACATAATAAATGGAATTTGTATGAGCTAGTAGTTATGTATCTATATATTATTATGGTACTTACATGAAAATAATCAAATTAATGTGCCAACAACAGCTACGCAAGGGTTTAAAATGAACCATTCTCTGTGTGTAGGGGAATAAACTAATTAATTAACTGTAATCAATGCAGTGAGCAATGACCAAATGATAGCATTCTAGTCGCAATAAATGTACGGGGCAATCATGAGACGTATTACGTAGTACCTACTTAGTACTTACTTATGACTACATGGCAATTCATGGCAAATGACTAAACTAATGACTAATACTAATAACAGTGATGACAGTGACAGTCAGCACTACGTAATATAAATAAACAGTATAGGCATGGCCAGGGAGGGATTCGATTCGACCCAAGGCGCTTTCTAGAACTAACAGTTTTAAAATCATAAATTTAAATAAAACTAGTTCACCCTTTTGGCTGAAAAAACATGGATTTTCGGCTCATTTTGACTTAACATATTTGGCAAATATTTTTTTCAAAAGTCCTAGTTTTGGAAAATGGTTCTTTTCAAAAGTTCTTTCTTATTAAAATAGAGTTTTGAAAATTGGTAATTTTGAAAAATCACACTTGTTAATCTCCCTCTGAAAAATCTTATTTTTGACCCCTGCGACCCTAGAGACGTCTCCTTCGTGCCATTACAAGAATAGAATCCCTGGGCATGTGTGGATTCACAAAATTATCATCGGGAGGGTGGGGGGGGGGGATAATTAGGATCGTATAGAAATTCGTTTTCTTTTAGGGGTAAGCCCACTTTTGGTGCAAAACATTACAGGTATTACTAAAAAATTAGTTAAATGCACGTAACAATGACAAGTTGCTTTGTTGCTTGTTTGACAAATTTTTTCAATTTTTGTCAAATAAGCTGAAGTTTTTTAGAGACATAATTATTTTATCTACAATGAATTCACAAGTTTTTGGATGGATTTGAGCCCAGTAGCCCCCCATTGCCCCCTTAGATCCGGACGCTGCTGCATGTATGCATTCAAAATATGTAAATAAATACTCGAAACTATCTGAGAAAACGTCCCATAGTTTGTAAAAATGAATACATTTATTTGTTGTGCTAATAAACGTTTTGATAAGATAATATAAAATTTCTTTCAATTAGTAGGTTGGGATGACACTGACACTGACAGAATGTCCAACTTAATCTCAGATCTTGTTTAAATAAGAGCAAGACAAGTAGACAAGTCAAGTCTTTATTTAACTATGATTTCATTTATTTTACAGTGCTATAATGGTACAGTTGTAGTGCCTAAGTTTGGTAGGTAGTATACTTCCTATCTAGTAAATTCGGGTAAGTAATCGTCTTTATTCGTCATCATCGTGTACATTAGGGCTTACAGAAAGTCCCAATCTCAAAGAACCGAATTTCGGTTCCGGTTCCGGTCCTTCGAAATTACCCGGAACCGAGTCCGGTTCCGGTTCCTGTTCTTACTGCAGAAAAATTCATACAAAGCTCTTTTGGAACTTTTATATTTTTCCGGATTTTAATTTTTCTGACATCATTTAATTGATTTTTTCAATTTAATAGCAGATTTCAATCACTTTTTCAATTAATTTAGGAAAAAATACTCCTTGTTTGTAATAAACTGCCACAATTAATTTTAAAAACTAAAAATTGCATTATAAAATCCGAAAAAGATATTTTTACAGTTATAAGGACAGCTTTTGCTCTATTTTTACTACAATTTTGAGTGCTTAACCACTTTTTTGAAGAACCGAAATCTCGGTTCTTTGAGGTCTTTGGAACCGGTTTTCGGTTCCGGTTCTTTCCTCCGGGTAACCCGAGTCCCGGTTCCGGTTCCGGTCCGGTTCTGTAAACCCTATGTACAGTACACGCTGTTACTTTTAGAATACACAAATGCACTCACAATTCACAAAGTAGGTAAAAGTAAGTATCAGCTGGTGTAATAACGGGGCAGGTTGTTTACCTTATACCTATAGTATACGGAATTATGTACCTACCTATGTCATATGTATGGCATAAATTAAATTCAACCTGCACTTAATGTGGACTGTGGAATTGTGGAACTAACTAGTAAGACACAATAGATGATAGAACGTAGTTGAAATGTGGCTTTTTTAATCAGATCATGAAGTTAAAGTCTATTTCACGTGGAAGCCCACAATTTTATTACGATGGTATGCAATTGTTTAGAGTATGAAATGATTTTTATTAAATTCTCCTATTTCAGAATTCCGATTCCTATAAGGACGTCTAGCTGATGGGCTTGTGCAGGCAGGGCAAGTTATGCTTTTAAGCACATTCGTGACTGACCAATATTAAATTTAATATTACATGTACATAAGTATACTATGAGCTGTAATTGATTCTGGACAATTTGAAGGATAAAGCAGTGACGTTTTGACCACCCCTCTTCTCAGGGTCATGTTTGTCAAGGTAGTAAGCCAGGGGTTAGGCTTCTGACTGCCTTGCCTTTGGCTTGTGCAAATGAAATGATCCAAGATTCTTCCAGCCAGTCAGTGATGTACATTCATATTTAGTCGACGTCTCGACGTCACACAAGAATAAATAAATATTAGACAAGACCTTGGTCTTAAATATAATTACGATTCCTTTGTTCATTGTTAAATCTACTTAACTAATTGCCAAGGTCATGACAAGGTAATGAAAATGATATATTTAAATTATTGTCTTATAGAATTTCGTGGAAGTGGAAGAATGTTCAAATCAAAGTGCTGAATATGTCAATAGGTACTTCATTATAAAAGTTTTGACATTTTGCAAATAATGTGTCAAAAGTGAAACGAAATCTTCCCTTCTGACTGACATCTGCTGCATAGCATAGCTGCATTTAATCAAAACTCGATCAAACCAAACAAATAAATAATTATTATTATCTAAACATTATGACGGAGACAAAGGCGCCAAAATATTTTGAAACTTGGAACTTGCACATGTGTTCTCACTTAAAAAATAGAGAACGACGCATAAACGTCAGAAAGTTGTAGGTAAGAACTGAACTGAACGATGATTATTTTTACTTCCACAACTTTAATTCTTTTTCGAAATTATTGCTTCGACAGTGTTGAGTAACTTGTGCCGTGTTTGTTGTTGCAATTTTTCTTTGAAGACGCAGTAAAACAAATCTAAATAAGTTATTAGTTACTCCAGCAGATCAATTAAAAGTATCCGTAGCCATAGGGTAAAGGGTTAGAAACTTAGAAGACAGATTCAAGATTGTGTTTTGGTTTTTAGGGTATTACCCCCGTCGTTTTGTTTGTAGCCAGTACCATCCCTACGGTAATGCAAAACAATTTAAAGTTGCGTGTGTATTTTGTATTTAAAGAGCTTGTCTGTTGGGTCTTTTTGTAACTGCGATTTAAATCCCTGTCCTGAGTCGAGCAATAAATCGTAGGGAAGATCACTAATTGCAATAATTTATTGTATACTAGTGCTTGTGATTGTGATGAGTTGAAGGAAATTACTTACAGGATAAATTACAGTAAACAAGTCATGCCAAACTTCGGAATGTCAGTCAAGATTTAGAGGGTAGGTAGTGTTTTGGTTCTGTTGATACATTTTCGATGAGTTCTCCGAATTAGGTAGTCAGTTTTAGTTTTTGTGTAGTGAATTATGCTAATTAATACATGATTTTAGGCAGGTTTTTTACATTTTTACTGACGACCAGTTGGCATTGAATTGTTCTTAAGCGTTCGGCATCGGCGCTGGTCCACAGGTCTGTTGTTTCCTCGACATTAGTTAGCTGGTGTTGTTTTTTTTTATGTCAATTTTCTATAGAGGCAGAGGTGCTCATGCTTGTCAGTTTACAGAACAAAATTGACTGATATTAATACACGATTTTTGTGTTTGATAAATTAATTACATTGGACTTTGGTGGTAGAAGAAGGAAAAATTAAATAATAAATTTCATTCCAATCTTTTGTTATGATTTGCAGGATGGAGTTGTGTTCATAGCGTTGTTTGAACATAAAATACGAATCGGAGTTTGATTTGAGCTATTAATTTACCGACTGGTAATAAAAGTTTTTGAAATGGGAATCGTGGTGTCATGCTGCAGTAGCCTTTGTGGTGACAAGGAAGGGCAAGATAGCTACCAGACAATCGGAGGAGTTACAAACGATAGGCATTCTCATCCCGCACCAGATCCAGTAAGTTTCGAATTTTATGCTCGCTGCAAAATATTGGATTTTAACTGGGAAGAATACACGATGTATTCATTTTTGTTTTTCGCTATTCCCAATTTTAGGAGGAACGACGACAGAAATTAGCGGAAGCTGCAGAGAGACGACGTGAAGAGGAAGAGCGCCGAGGTGTTAAAGATGTTGACGCTGTTCGTCGGATGAAACAACGAACGGAAAGGCGAGAACAGTTGGAAGATGAGGCAGCAATGCGGGGAAACAGTGGTAGTGATGCAAATACTTTACAGGTAATATATTTTGTTTTCACATTTTATGATTTAAAAAATACTGTCATTGTTATTTTTCGTATTTATAATTATACCCAATTTTAATTTGTTTATTTCACAGTGGACAGTGAAGTAAATCTGTTTGCAGACACCTTGGCCTTTTTACGATACACTGCTACAAATTACGAATGCTATATATTTCAGCGATTGATTTGGATAATATTTCCTGTTAATGATGAAGTACATCCTGCAAAAGTCGTTGAATGAAAACACCTTTTTACCATCCTTATTGCTGGAATTTTATAATCAGCTTTTTATCTATATACTTGCAAGTTCACGCATCCTAATTCCTAAGGTATTGTTGTTGCGCTATAGCCTGACCTTAGAGTATTTAAATTCAGAGGTGTAAGTAAGTACGAGTTAAATTTTAATACAGTTTTTGGAGTCGTTCTGCTATTATATAAAATATTTGAGTATTTGAAATTTATACTTTATCATTCCCAGATCTCATTAGACTGTGCGCAAAATTCGAAATATATTTAATAAAAATTACGTAACGGTGCGTGGAGCATTTTAAATTTGTTATAAAAATGTATATTGATTTTAGTTTGGCCAAAGCTAACAAATTATTAACAAAGTTGTATATTTTTGTTGAGGGCAAAATGTATTGATCGGATCAGATGATTTAATTACTCAGTTTAGAAAAGGTTAATAGTTCCTTTTAAATAAGTAATAATAAAATGGTTAAATTGTTTAATACAATTTCAGTAAAATATCTCCATATTGTTTGGTCAAGGGACCTACTAGTTTCTGCCTTATAACTATTATAAGGGAATAGTTTATATTGGTAAGCATAGGACGTCGGGATAGCTGAAGGAAGGAAAAACCAAAGTGGTGTTCCTATAAAGGAGTGTGGCTATAGAGATATAGGTATTACTGCACTTAACTTGTTTCACAATTATTTACGAAGATAGTTTCAAGTATTGTTTATCGAATACCCGAGTTACGAAACTGTTGTCTGATTTGAACGCTTAACGTTAGTTTGAATTTTTGTCATTGTAAAGCCCTTCTGCTGTCATTACTGGATGCGCTTAACGGTCTCAAGGAGTGTTTTCCTCCCTCCGCTTATACCATATAAAATATCCTGTTTAAATCCATCCAGATTACGCATAACGCAACTGTCTCTAACTGCCTGTCTAAATGTCCATCGTTCCACACAAATCTTTCATTGGATTGTATCTTTTACACGATAAAGTTATGGGATAGTTTGAAGATTGACTTAACAGCAGAAAGTGAAGCCTAACAACAATCATCAAGTTTATATATATACATAATGTCAGGCTGACCAATGGTAGTAAATTTTTTTTATCACAGCGTCCTTCAAGCCAAAAACTGAAACGTATTCCGAGTCCATTGGGCTATCCTCGTTGGAGGACAATTCTTTGTTTTGTTGATAAAGTTCGTCTTTCTCTCCATTCATAAGAATAGGACATAGAATCCTCGAGGCTTACGTGTATGACCTGGAAATTAAGTCACGGAATGGATTCTCTCGTGAAGAACCACTGCAGTCATTTTGTATGTTGTATTTCAGTTAATTTGTGCACAGAAAACAAAGTGATATTTTGCCCAATTACTGCCTATTGCTCTTGTGGATTGTAATATTCTCTTTATTAAGTATTTTGATAGGAATCTATAAATTGTGTAAACGGAAATCAATTTGTATTCACCTTATTAATTGAACTTGTGCAATAAAGGTAATCGTATTTTCTATTCCAATATACAAAAAACTGTCTTGCTTGTTGCTTAAGTGTTGACATAATTTGAGGATGACTTTAGTTTGTGTCCAGATTGCATCGTCTAATACACAATTTTAATGGAAATAATGAGGAAATTACTTACCTACCTCAAGTAGTTTTTTGAATACGGTATTCAAATTTTGTAACATGTTGAAAAAACATTTAAAAACCAACTTCGCAGCGGTTAAAGTTGGAACAAAGTTCAATGTATTTTGATGAGTCCATGTAATTCATATGCTACATGCGATATTAGCTTTAAAATGCTGTTCTAGAGGTCTCGTGTGGACGTGAGTTATAGTTCGCAATTTTATTTCGAAGTTTTTCGGTTTTTGAAAAATTCTAAAGCGCAGAAACAAATGGGGTGGGGGGAAGCCCCACGTGGTATGTACATAAATACTTCAGTAGTAAATACAAAAAACGAAACTAATTGTTCGAGGTACTAGAAAACAAACGGTGAGTGCTGATTTCTTGAATACAACTACCTATACAACCTTTAGGATATGTTCTATCAACAACGCAGCGACGTGGGAATTCCCTGGTCCTTCATAAAGTCAAGAAAAAAGGGATGGTTCCTGTTGCCCCAGCAAGTGTACAGCCCAGTAATTTTGATGATCTCATGTAGTCTCCGTGTGTCCTTAGGTACGATGTGCAGAGATCAGAAATTGCTTTTTTCTCTAAATGAACAATATCTGGTTGTTATCAATTGGGTCCAGAATAAAGCCTTTTTTGGCCTGGATGTTAAATGCAATGATGTCCGCTCGTCTTGCATAATGAAAACATACACGCTGAGACCTCTTATTCTTCTCTAACACAGATCCAGCGTCCAAATTATCTATACCTACATTAATTGCACTAATTAATTCAGTTTCTTGGAGAACTTTCCATCCAACCTTACTCATTGCAACAGCAATCCAACGTCTGACAGATGATGGCAGTTGTTTCCTAAAAGCTCTCCCCTATGATGTGTCCGTTTCAGTCTCAATATACATTTTAGACAGCATATTATCTTCAATACCGAGAATATCAAAGCATAATTAGTTTGATCTGTAGTCGCAAATCTTGAACGTCATGAAGTAGAGGTGATTTATTGAAGATGTTGGTTATACCCAGATCTAATTTACTAGGTGAATTTAAACAATGCACAAAGGTTAGGTTCAATCAAGACACTGACCTTAATTTATCATGGTGCAAGAGGTTAATTGTAGCAATTACTTCGTTGGTGGCTAGTTTCTGTTGCTGTTGGCTTTAGCTTCAGCTTTTTTTAATAGCTAATAACTAAGGACACCACAATTATGCTCTATGAGCGCTTCAATTTATTATGCTTTTCAGGTTGCAGAATTATACACGATTATGCTCTTTGGAAAAATAATAATGGTTTTTAAGTTGCTGCTAAAAATTGCTAACTATCAGCGAAAACTTGACTATGACTGACTATAAAACAAACGGATAGTAATAATAGGCTGTTTTTGGCACCGCCCTAATGTAGTTATTACGTCATGGAGGTCCAGGAGGAACCATAAATAAATGCAATATAGCGTGTATTACAGTATATTGGACTTGTAGTTTAATGTTTAAGAAAAGTGTAGGCTGTAAATTAAGAGTAAAACATTTACAGTAAATTAATATATTAATTACATTAATTAGAAGTAATAGTTCAGTAATAAAGTACAGAATTACTGAAGCTGCAGATGTCCATAGGATCGAATGCAGTCACTGCAGTGTAGCAAGAGCACACAACTTTGTTTATACAGCACCAATTTACTTAAGTGCTAACAATATGCTATTGCAATTTTTCGCATTGATTAATTATATTTACCATTGATGAATAGTTAGTTACATCTAAATTGTACTATGATTGAAAGGATGGGGATGGTAGTTACGTGTTACTAATTAATTAAACCAATTATAAACTCCTACCACGAGGTATGTATGAATAATCATTTCATTTGATTCTACCATAATTGACGATTCCTCCTTTTGCCCTGTGTCCTTTACAAATACCTAGCCCAAATTCTCTGGCGCTATCACAACCAAATCAGTCAAATCGAATCAGAATATGTAATACATTTTGCATAAAAAACGTAATACTATTAAATACACTCCACCTTGCTTTTAAAGTTGTAGTCTCTTCAGTTACAATAGTCATGATATGCGTACAGTATTCAGTGTTCATTTTTTGATAAAAATAAGTCCACTTCGTGTGCTGCAAAAAACTGCTGGAAAAGAATTTTGCCTATTTCAATAGACAATATTATTTGCATGAATACTACACAAATTAAATTAATGTTAAAGAATACTGCTATTAGGTACTTTGCATTGTATTGGGGTCTCGGTTTTTAAATACATAATATGTACGATGAATTCGCGACTGACAAAATGCCCTCACACTTTATGTACAAGCAGGAATTTACTTTCTTTTTTATCTGAGAAGAAAAGTAGCATTGACTAATGCAATGTCTACTATCACTGCTCCTGCATCAGAAATGTGCCGATTCGTCATCCACAATACATATTTTAAATTAAAGAGTACATCGTGTTACATTTCTAGCAAACAGAAGGCTCCCTAGTTTTTAAATATTACTCTCCTAAAAACCCGTGTAATCTAACTACAGGTGATGAGGACTTGGTCGCCTATTCAGAGGCTTGAAATGTAAGAACAGCGGGAACGTACCTGCTGTACATTAAGCCGTATGGCTTGGACGCGAGACGTATTACAAAGTCAGCACTTTACTTTGGGTTTCCTTGCTTTTGCTTAAAAGATTAAGTTTAGAGAAAAATTAGGTTGAAAATATTAAATAACTGAACGCAAGACCATCACCATCAAACTCACAGCACCTATCGGAAAAGAAAAATAGTTTGATTTGGATTCAACAGTTCATAAACAGTTGTTAGTACATCATAACTCACTAGTCAGAAGATGTCATTTGTCAAACCGACCGTGTATAACGTGTTCCTGAATTCATGTGCATTGCATAGTGCATCCCTATTATTTTGAGTTTAACCCAAATTGACTTGATTACATGGAAAATCCCTGAGCTAGCTCATATTAAGGGCTCATTACATTCTAGATGCAACTAGCATGTCAGACTAGAGAAGAATAAGACAGTGAGATAGACAGAAAAGTGAGTTATTTCCTCATGCGAATGTTCGTGCGTGGATAATTCAGTGACCCATGGTGTAGTGGAGAGAATGATGATGGTCTCACGTCTTGAAGAAAAAAGTCACAAAGTGTTGGGCTGAGGCTGATTGTATGTATACATTCAAGATTCTCCTGTAATCCCATGCTTGTTCGGTGTGAAGATCTTCGCTCCTCATTATGGCTTGTTATTATTTTATGTTATTTAATACATTTAGTCATTATTCCATTTTTAAATAAAATGATGAGTTCATGTGTGAAATTATAATGATGCCGGCAAGTACGGTACATGGAGTTGTAATAAGTTGTTGCCTTCCCTTCCAAGAGTCAGAAAGCAATGCTTTAAAATAGATTTGTGTATCTGCATTTACGGCTGAAGTCAAATCTCAATAATAGAATAAATAGTAAATGAGTTTTTGTGACAAGATTTTTTTTAATGAAGGCAAAGCACAACGTAAAATTGGACTTGTGACTTGTCACACCGAAATAAGGCAAAAGGTAGCATTTGTAGGCATTTGTAGGTAAAGCTAAGAAAAAATAACTAGGTGAATATTCCTACCATACCTGTAAACTGTAATTAGATCAAAATAAATGATTGGGAGAACGTACCTATGTATACATAAATGGCATAATTGAAGAGGCTCCCATTCTTCCACGCAACAACTGCATAATAGACCTAACAACTATCTATAGCAACTTAGAACAGCAACTTATACGCAAAATGCTCAAAGAATCATCAATCCTAACAGTTTATTATTCTCATCACCATGTTTTTCTTCATGCTTATGATTTTTCCATTTGATATGGCTTCCATGCCATTACACACACCCCACAATCATCATCATTTACTACCTCTACGTCGAATATAATACCTACTTACATACTTACCTCCGTACTCCGTGTACCTAGATACACATTCCAAATAATTACAATAAATTATTATTAGTGGTTAAAAATGATGTGCTATATATAATCTAATATGCCCATGGCATCGCAGGGGAGAATAAGTTAAATTATTGAGTCCTTTATCATTTTTGTACATACAGCATTCGATTCGAGTACATCTCCTTATACGTAGGTAGGTAATAGACTTGCAATTGATGCAACTGCGCCGTTCTTATCTGTTGCTGTCTTTCTTCTTGCATTCTTTTAAGTACATCCGTAACATGGGTAATTCAAAACATACTGATACACTTTATTGCAGTTATATGGGTGGTCATAATGTTTCAGCAGTAGATATACATAATTAGTTGTTTCATATTTGTGTGTATTAATCTACCCAGCTATCTACTGTACTTGGACATATTACTAGCGTACAGATAAAACAGAGCTCAATTGCACTCGTTTACTTCCCAACGCCCTGCCTGAAAGTCTGGCCCGTGTATGAAGAGATCTAAACGATGCTACGCTAACCTACATTGTTACTGTTATGCATTCAAAGCGAAATTGAATCTTTTGCAAATATAGTTCAAAATGGTTTAATTTACTCCTCCATACAAAAAAGGCTCTTTTGATGCATCCAATCTGTTTCTTATGTGTAACATCAGATTTAATTAACTTGGTTATTAGTGGATAATAGAACTGAATTTTTGTTTATCAGAATTTGTTTTAATTTTGATAAGAATCCAAAAAAAGGCACTTTGCCTTTCCTGAGAAGGGAAGAAGTACGGTATGCACCGTGCGCGGTGTAAGTTAGCACGGATATGCAATAATTGACGTCTGTCATTATTTTTAGTTACTATTAGAATTGAAACGTTTGTTTTTTCTATTTTTATCGGAAAAAAAGTATAGAGGTAGGTACATACATAGTTTATACATATTTAGTTTCTGATTCCGAACCTTGCCATAGGAAGCGTGGATTTGTATGAAAAATGTGTGCTAAGGTGAATAAATCAGCTTGCTGTTTAACATGCTGGCATTTATTACGTATACATAGGTACATACCATGATTTAGGCTTAAAATTGAGGGAAGTAAATTATATTTATTTCTGTAAAGGAAGGTACATACGGTTTCGAATCTTCGTACACGACACTTGAAAATAAGTTTGTATTATTTATTCATTTTTATTACGCATGTATGCGTGTACCTAACTAAAGTATTATTGGGGCAGCGTTGTTTATCCTGCAGGCTACAGTACTGGCAGTTCCCACTAAAATGCTAAACAAGTGACATCTTTAAAAGTCGTTTAAAAAGCAAGACTGAGGTTGGATCCGCTGTTGAAAAATTGAGTTGAAAACGAGAAGACGCGGACAATTTCGTTTTGACAGGCAGCAGTCCACACACAACAGCCACGACTCTCCTGAGACCCATGCTCCTGCTCCACCTGTACTTTAGCTAATAGGGACATCAACTACTTACTATACACTGTTGTGATCTGAGAATGTTTCCACAACTTCAAGACTCGTTATTTGGACTTTACGGTGTGCTTATGCTTATAATGTATTGGAATGGAATAAGGTTCAGGATTTGGATTGTATATGCTTCCCAGCTGTGACGGCAATAAATTCTAACCACATTTTTACTTTGCCGACCGAGACATATGAGCCATCAACTATAGAATTTCCTTCAAAGGGAATTGGAATGCACTATGCAAGTAGATACCTACCTACCTACCAAATTGTGTAGTTGTAACAGCAAAGTCAAACAAAATAGGCAGACACCTTGTCATAGATGTGTATTTACAAGGAATTTGTTACATCTCGAAAGCATGGAAGATAGACTAGGCAGAAGATTCAAGATCCATGATCAATTCATTGTCAGTCTAGAGACTAGGAGTACAAGTATCAAGCAAGCGACAAGAAGCAATGCCCAACTAACACCAACCTGTTACACACGCTCGTTCTGGTGCGTAATATTTTGGGAAGAAAAATAGAAATTCCCTGAATCTCAGTGTGCTCCGGAGATCATCAACACCGGCATCAGACTCCATGCTCTTCAACGAATCTGTGACTCAGGAGATTTTAAATCATGGCCAATAATGGAAGGTACGTATACAGGCTTAACAATAAACTTACCTCGTCTTCAGTTGGTCATCCTTTCTGTAGATATACTCGCCGCATTTGCACCAGTTTTGACTTTTAGTCCAATGCTTTATCCAGTGCACACGTTTAAAAGACCAAAGAAAGAATAATAGGCACATAATGTAGGTACTTATGCGAACGGTTCTAGTGTGGAAAAAACAGGAAAGATGAAACAAGTATTCTTTACTTTGGTTGAGGGGATAAAATCCTTTGAATTTTAGTTTACGAATACCGATGCAAGAATTATAAATAACTACACGCTTGACTATGCTATTGCATGTTCTGATGTACCTATGTATGTTCGAACGGACATACCTTTGTGTAACAATGGTCACAATGGTCGACTGAAGCCGTCGTTGTGAGATAGTGATGGTGCTACGGTCTACGGTGTTGAGCTATTTTTATGAAAGGAGTAACCAGGTGCTTAATGCTCCAATTCTAATTTATAAATACTAATTCAATAATTATAATAATCCTAGCTGCTCAACAAAAGGGATAGCGATAATGATCAACTGTAATGGTAAGGATAACTAAATAAATGGAATGAATACATTAAAAATATGAGGTAATCTTGCTCAGCAGGTTTACTTTGAAGACCACAGTTAGCAGCAGAACAGTACGGGTCAGAGTTTCCTGAATGCTAGTTGGTGTTGTGGAGTGACCAGTGACGTACTAGTGTGTTACTGTGCTGTGTTACTTTTAAACAAGATTCGCTCAGCTGACTGCGCTACTGATCACCCTTAATTGGAATCATTTAAATTTTTTAACGATCTAAACTATTTTGACATGATGCATCTTGAGCACTGAACACTCTTTACATGCGCTTATTAATTCCAATTCAGTCTCCAAAAAAGATGCGATGACACAGTCAAACAACCACTTAACTGTGTGTGTTACTTTTTGATAATTTTTGAAATTTCATTCTAATGGATTCAAAATATAAGCACTAAAAATGCACAGATATTTCCCAAGATACAATCTTAAAGGCTCAAATATCATGGATGCGTGCTGTTCGCTATTATTAACTTGTTATTTAACTTCTTTACTGCGAATTCGTAACAGTGCGGAGTGATATACATATTCATGTTATATTATTCAGAGATATTCAGATATTGCAGATGAACTTGCCAGCAATTAAGAAATTCAGTGATGCATACAAAGAGAGCAGGAAAGAGGAACCACATTATAATTTTACATTGTACGTGGTCTGCATAGGTTTGGTAAGCCTCAGTCACCGCATACCGCAGTCTTCTTCATGCCTCTATGCTTCATACATCTTTCATAGATTCTCTTTCCGAGATGATAATATTATTGAGAAATGAATAAGGCATCTCAAAGGACAAGACACCTCCGTGGATAATACGGAACTACCATCAACCATCGCAAATTCGTATTAAATACGAAAACTAACGATGCTACTCACAGCACTGTACTACATACATATGCAGTCGTTTTCTAGTCGCAATTTGCCAATAACTTCATTTTGACTTGACCAAATGCAAATAAAAACTTAGAAAAGAACTGAAGTGACAATTAAAATAAATTGATTAAAGATATTTGCTAGCTTTACGTGGCAACGTCATTTGTAATTTTCAATCAATTCCGCACATATACTAAATCAAAAATCGATCAAAAAGTTGATGTGCCCGAAAGTTTTCAAGTGCCTACCTACTTTGCTTCGCATCATACACAATTGATAGTCTTAAGCTATTGAAAGTGAGCGGTGGTTTTTATTTTTGGCAGTACGAGTTTAATTGCTTTAAAATCTATATTGAAAACAGAACTGAATTATTTTTTATATTTTTATTTTATTGTATGACCCTCTTCAACCTAGACCTTGACCAAACTATGCTATATTAGCATTACTAATAGGATTATTGGCTTCATAAAAATGAAATACCTATAGTAAGTAATTGCTTCTTGGACTGATTAACGTTACAAGTAATAGCCAATTTTATTATGGCGATTTATCTACTTAATCTAGCGTGCATTTCTAACCTTCCTTACATACAATTGTGTACGTATTTTAACATGAATAGCAAGCAATCTTTTGCACATACGCTTACTGATATTCTCTTCACTGTCTGCAGTAGGAAGAGCCAAGAAAGCCAACGTGAGCTGTCCCTCGAGAAATGCGCTTACAACTATAGTGAAGTAAGTGAAGGGCTATCTATGTATAGCTGTTACTGTGCTGTGCCACTAAAATGCATGTTAAATTGTGGACGAGTGACAAGGCAAGACGGATAATATGAAATCAATTGTAAATTTAAGTGAATGTGATTGGATATTTATGTTCAGCAATGATCGAATTATGAATGCTTGTTGCTTCTTTCCTCACCATGCAGTTATGTATGTAGCGTCTGTCCTCAAAGGCTGGGAAGAGTTTGAATGATTTAGTTGAATTTAATTGGGAATTTATTCACAGATGATGACCAGAGATGCTATTAGGCTGACAGGAGGCGTAGATGGAACTTGGATGGTTGCATTTTTGTTTTGTCTTTGTCTTTTTGTAGTTCGTAGAGTACAGTAAATGTATACGCCGCCCTGGAAGGGGGATGAAACCGTATGTATGTACAGGTGGAATCCACATCTATAGATATTTACCCCGAATATTTGTCCCTCCAAGCCTTCCTAGGATTTTTCAGTTTTAACCCACCTATGTAGTTTTCACCTCATGCTTTTTTTTCGTGGACTGCTTTGATATTTATAGCTTTTTTTCATCTCTATATATATTCTCATGTTTTCTCTAAAGCTCGTCGAGATGTTTGGACTAATGGTATAATCTAATCTAAAAGGAGATAATCATAGGTTGCTATTATGAATTCTATTTTTCTGACTGGGCCAACATGTTCTTCGCTACCGTCGACTATTTACAATGTACCTATGTAAAATGCATGCTATTTTGAAGCATTAATTGTGATTTTTTAAATTGTATTCTTGCTATTACGCGCAAAATAGCAACTTAAATAATAGTTGAAGCATGCGTTTGCATTTCCAAGTTTAACTTAAGCTTAAACAAAACGTGTTTAACCTATTCGGCACTTGGAAACCATCAGTGAACGAACGATTTAATGAAGTGTTTTTTCTTCAAAGGAACATTTATTGAAATGGCTAAAACTAGAAATGAAAATTTTCAAAACTGTGAAAACTACAAATGAGCACTTTAAAAAACTTTAAAACCGCAAATTAACCTTTCCAAAAACATTCTACTTAACTAGTATGAAAAACTTTCAAAAAGGTCAAGCTCAGATTTTAACAACGCCACATTGTTAAAAGGGTCAAGACATATAAAAGAACATGTTCTAAAAGGTCAAAACTTGAAATTAGCACTTTCAAAAAGGTCAAAACTAGAAATTAACGCTTTCAAAAAGGTCAAAACTAGAAATTAACACTTTCAAAAAGATCCAAACTTGAAATTAACAGTTTCAAAAATATGTAAAACTTTATAAATTACCGTTTCGAAAAGGTTAAGGAGAATGTAGCGAGGGTGAATATTGGAGGGTGAATGTTGCGGGGTGAACTGATAGGATGCCCAAGTATTGTATATTATTCATAAACACAAAGTGTATTCAACAGGTGCATCGAAATAGGCACGTAGGAAAGGAACTGAAGGCTTGGAATTCGATTGGTTATTATTAAACGGCATTCGATGCGGGAGTGAAGTTTGTGGAGCCATGATTGAGATAATTAGGAGTAGGAACGCAATGGAATGAAGTTTAAAAACAAAAAAGGGACTAACCTGTAGCGATATTCAGATCGGAGATCCACAGCTTCTATACATAGAACTATATATATAGTACACCCACCGTACAGCCTATATACTTATTAATAGTGGTTATAACTTCCATTCCATCTTGAAAGATCATGTAGTCGACATGCGATCCGAGTCGTAGAGCTCTAAAACTGTAGACAGAAAGTCATATTTAGTGCAGCTATTTAGTGTAGTATGTATATTTCTACATAGGTAGGCATTTAGCATAGCTGTGTGTCTAGTTCCGTACGCCGTACTGAGGACTGAGGGTAAAATAAAACAAAGTCCGCTACACTTAATTTCACTCTGTTCGCATCTCTGTGCATCCATCCTCCCATTCAACGTGATTCAACTGACAGCGTGTTAAAGTTGTTGCTGTAGTAGAAGTAGAAGTAGATGGTATACTATATATTATTATATTACAAAAATACGTAGGCACATACGCACAGTCCTGACATAAAAATGTTGAGAGAGACAACGGTTTTTCTAGCCTTAGGTCAAGCCGCCCAAGACACGTTCAGAGTTGGGGCTGTTCTACACATTAGTTGAGTTAAAGAGCTGCGAAAGCTGAATGATTTCAGGAACGAGACGTTGAATCTGAATCTGAACAAGTGCATAGAGGTATACGTATTGTTACTCCATGCATTGCTTATTTTCTTCTTATTCGATGCAAGTGTCCGTCGGATTGGCATTAGCATCATCGCCAGTGCAAAATAATTGGCCGAGTATTGATTTAAATATATATCTAGGAACGGAATAATATCAAGTTGAATCATAACTTGAACAGCACAGCACAGCACAGAGCGCACGTTTCTTTCTTCCTTTGACTTGGGCATCTTGGAGTTTCATTTGAGCGGATTTAAAGGATGCAGAGAGGAAGAAGGATTGTGAGGAAGAAACAAAGATTTCTTTCTCAAAGACCTACTCTCATACATTTTACCAGCGTTGTATGCATCAACTCATCCTTAACCTTTTCGAAAAGGGAAGCAATCTAGTTTTACAGCTTTTTGATAATGGTAATTTATTGGTTTAGACCTTTTTGAAAAGGAGAATCTTCTTTTATTTTTGGATGTTCCTGAAAAAGTTAGTTTCTAGTTTTGAAATGTTTGAAAGTGTTAATTTCTTGTTTTGACCTTTTTTAAAAAGTTAGTTTCTAGTTTTGACCTTTTTGAAAGTGTCAATTTCTTGTTTTGACCTTTTTGAAAGTGTTATTTTCTTGTTTTTACCTTTTTGAAAGTGTTATTTTCTTATTTTGACCTTTTTGAAAGTGTTATTTTATAGTTTTGACCTTTTTGAAAGTGTTGATTTCTTGTTTTGACCTTTTTGAAATAGGTAATACCTTGTTTCGAATGCTTTTGAAAGTGTTAATTTCTTATTTCGAATGCTTTTGAAAGAGTTAGTTTCTTGTTTTGACCTTTTTGAAAAAGCTAATTTGTACAAGAAATACGCATTGTAAAGGATATTCTTTCCATGGTTTCCCAGTTTTGAATAGGTTACACTTAAATCTAATCATTGTAGAAGTGTATACTGTGATACTTATGTGTGAATTAAAACAATGTCTATCTGAATGCTCAGGTTGTTGTGTGTTTGTCTGCAATTGAGCAATGTGGCTCATCTACAAGTCCACACCGCACACTTTATGAAATTAGTCCAAATTGTAAATTAAAAAAAAGGGAGCCAAAGTAACGACACCAACAACTCACATTTTCTTTCTCCTTCATTGAGAAATTTCTGAGAGTCACAGATTTTTTTTTATGGGTTACTCATTAACATCGCTCAATTAATTCTCGACTCTTGACTGTACAGAGTGATGATCATTGCATTGGCAAAAAAAACTGCTCACACTCGTATGTACGTATACCTACTCACTCATTGCCATGTTCTATGTGTATCTGTGTTTTATGTTCTCTACATTGTAATTGGCAATTGGTCTCGTCTCTCGCCCTGAAAAGCATTATTGGCTTCAGCCTGGCATTATTACTGCAATTGGCAATTGACTCAAACGTACAGGCTCTGACATCATAATAGAACAGGTGGACCCAAAACATACATACAATTCATTAAATAATTGAACCATTACGCTTCGTATATATGTTTGTTTTGTTAAATGCCTGTACTACTACAACAACTACTACTACTTTATTCTTCCTCGAAAGTTTTAAGAGGATTGTGTTAATTTACTGCTCGCCTCAAGGAGTTTTACAAGTGCGTGTATTGAAAATCAAAATAGGTTCCCACATTTATCTCATCCAGTAATACATACATGCTTGTTACTTATTTTTATATTTTTGAATCAATCTAGGTTTTTAGGATTCCCTTTTATTTTTTAATCTCAAGAAGGTATATTTATTATTTATCCTATTATATGCTTTCTAAATTATATTGGATTCATGCTACTTCCTTTTGTATGAAAATGGAGATTATTACTGTTTAAAGGACGAGCAGCCGATTTTTTAAGAATGCCTATATCTATCTGCATACAATTAAATTGCGTGTATTTACGGCCGCAGATGGTAGTTTAATTGGGTGATGATTTGGTAATGGAGGATTGTTGGCTGTTCTGTTCCTTCACTCACATGATATTTGACTTCCATTGGGAAGCATTGATGCGTAATTCAAAGTTATTGTTTGTTGTACAAATGAACACGGGTATAATGATTATAATAATATTATATAAATATTTACACCTTTACGTGCAGCATCTCAGATCTACTGTCTGTCCGACTCTAACAAATTGTCTGTAAACTTCATTATAATACAATTTCAGCTTAGTTATGAGTGGCTATGCTTATGCTATATAGCCACGTTGAAAATTTGAAAATATGATAGTATACGAAATGTAGACATCGAGATTGGGAGTAGTACGCATCTTCGTATACAATTGAGATTCAGACAAGACCGAGTAACAGGTGTTTATATTCTCCGTTGCGTTGTGTAAGTATGGGTGCATTGGTCTATCACACATCATATCAAAATATAATATATAGGAGCAACTTGGGTACTACTAGTTATTAGCTCTAATATGCATATACTCGAATAACAGCAACAGCTACACACTACTAGACGGACGAATGGACGAATGGATGGATGGATGGATACCTGGTTCTGTCTTAAGTTAAAGCACAGTCAATAATATTATGTAGAAATTACTATGCTTAAATCATATATGTGCTTGAGCCTATGTTTCCCTATAGGAATGATGGTCAGAAATATAGATATGAAATAATGTTAATGATATAGAGACAGATTACTTCTTCGTCTCCACGTCTTCTCACAGATTGAGCATTGAACTGACTGTGAGCCTGAGATTGTTGTTGGAATGAATTCCTGCCTTCGGCTTATGGCTTAAGGTTTCCTTCGGTTCGTTTGGTTTCCTTGTGATACTGTGTGATGGCAGATAGGAAGATGCAGATAGACTCAATCTAGACTAGCTTAACAATTCCTCTGCTAAGACATAAGACGTTCGTTCATGTTCATTTTTCTTCTATCTAGACGGTCTGTATGCATCTGTACAGATATTTAAGTTTTTATATGAATATGTAGCTGGGATTTTGATAGATACCTACCTGTGTGTGTGTTTGTGTGTGTATGTATGTTGGTCTGTGTGCGTGAGGCTGTGAGGAGGTAATAATGGATATTATTCAAGTGCTGAAGCTTCAAGCTTCCTTCTGACGAACCACTGAGTCCTGAATATGAGTAGATTGCTGACTGACTTCAACCAAAACCAAAGCCAAAAACCAGAGACGAAAGGAGAAGAAGGAGAAGGAGAGAAAGACGGCGGAGCTACACTCAAGACTTGATATATAGAGCCTAAAAGTCTTGGGTGAAAAAGTTCCGTTGCATCTACTTTTCATTCTTGTAAATCTCTGGCTCATTCTTTCCTCATTCACATTCCGAGGCAGACGAGTCTCTCGGCAGCTCCCACACACACCGACTCTGTCCATCCTTCCGTCTGTCACACTGGCTCTGTAGCACCAGAAACGACAAAAGTCAAATCTCCAACAGTTCCCTTCATTGAGTCACCCACGAATTTTTAATCTTCATATTTTTATTGAGCATTTCAATATTTGGACCCAGTCGGGCTTCTTCTGTCTACCAACTCCTAGCTACTACCTATATAGATTACGGTACCTCTCTCCCAAGGTTTTTGGTTCAGTGTCTCATCGTAGCCAAGTTTCTTGCATCATTTTTTATATTAGATTTGATAGTTTTGTTTATATTTTCGTCTCGGCTTGTTTGTTCTTCGCGTAAGTTCTCAGTCTCAAAGTCAATTATGTGGTCGTGACTGTGTTGGTCATTCACATGATGACAAACTATTTGTCACTGCACTGAACTGAACTGATTGTGTGAATCTTTAAGGAAAGGAATTACAGACATCGTACCTTGACTTATATTCCTATAAATATCGACGGTCAAAGAGTGATATTAATAGTAAATCGGGGGGGAAATTATTATTACCATTGAAATTTACGGGTGTGCATTTGTGATAGAATTAAGGACTGTGTGTCAATCAATCAAGGTAACCGTAGGGAAGTGTCAATAAAAGTTTTATTTTAGGCAAAGTGCCATCCTCAAACAACAGTAACAAGTGGAATAGACGATAAAAGGATGGACCATGATTTCTTATGATGACCCTTGTGTGAAATTCAATGGCTTTCGTAGCCTTTACTCTTTACACCTACAATTATACTAGATAGTTGATCATTTGACAGAAACAGGAGGATTCACTCGCATCCGCATTTCTCTCAAGGTAAGAGCCAAAAAGTCCAAGTCAATGCTTCCTTTTTTTAATGAAATATTATGCAGTGTTTAGACCGTACCTGTAGACACGAGATTATACAGAATGAGAAGGGATTATCAAAGAAAGGGCATTAGGATGGAAATGAGTTCCGTCCACGCTCGTTCAAATAATATGTGCATCTCACACCTGACGTGGCTCATGAAATATTCAAGAAAGTTTTAGTCTCCTTTGCTCCGGTCATTTGTTTCCACACGCACTCTGCTTTCAGCTCAAGTAGCTACCGTCGTAAGAAGCATACAGGCGTAAGTAGATGCGTATACATAAACAGGGAGTACAATTTGTAGGGTTTATCTTTGCGCTGGACCAAATGTAACCAAATGTTGGATTCAACCACGTAATTATCCAGAACGGTATTTAGTTGAATAGTAGTACATTATTGAAAAGTATTTTGGGATCCCATTTTATTTTATGTTCCCTAAAGTCTGCTGGCCAGGGGCTAGTTTTACTTGTTTCTTGTTTGCTTGTTTGTTTGTTTGTTTCTAGTTTCAATCTTGTATCGCACGCATATAATCGCGATTAGATCCAGATCTAAAACACAAGCACTTGTGTACATGGGAGATTACATCTGTAAACAAAAAATTAGAGGGGGAATGTACCTACCTATGCATGCTATGTCCCTACCGTGCCATGTCTTTATTGTGAATATGTGAAAGAAAGAATTAGTTGTGGCAATTATTCTAATTAATCACATATCGTGACAAAATTAAGCGAGCGTACCTGTGTATAGAGTACAGGTATGTTTCCGTATTCCTCATTCCCTCGCCTTCCGTCCCGTACTAGTATTTTGCTCCTAATTGTGAGCTGACAGTCTAACGTGAGTTAATGAAGCAGGCAGTGAGCTCATCATTTTGCATATTGCATTATATGGTTAAAAGTGCTTTGTCGACTTCGTCATCATGATGAGGTGATTGTCTGCCGCTTGATTCTGATTCTCTTTTTTTCTTTTCCTTATATTCTTCCCGTTTACTATTTTTTACTCGTAAACTGTAATAATAATAAATTGTAGTAGAATACGCGTATAGTATCGTTCTGCAGTCAGGGCTGTTTTATTATGTATGCATGCACTCATAATGCAGCACAGGTGTATAGCTACGCGGTAGAAATCCACAAGGGAGAAAAAAAAACGTTTTGTTTTGCGGTAAATCGGTCATCCTATTCTTCATAATAAATAATTATTCTATATTCTTGTATTCTGTCTATATAATATGCCTAATACAATTATACAATATAGCACAAGCCTAGCTGCTACTCTATTTAAAAAAAAATTGTGCTACGATAATACTGACTTGTTGGTAGCTGCTTTCTAGCTCAACATTTTCGATGAGTTCCGATAATGATTCATACTCGCACCTAATATGTATAGGTAGGTACATATGTACATATTCTTTATTCGCATCTTGTCTCTCTTATACCTAAACGTGAAGATGCAGTTCTCATTTCTGTTGATTTCCGAATTGTGAGGTTATTAGCATGAATTTGACATGATTTTGTTTACTCAATCAGAGTGATTTCATTTATCCGATTGCCTAAAATTACTACCGGCACGATTTTCCAGTCTACATAATATCGTCATTTTAAGGTTAGGATTGAAACATGAGACTCAAGGAATGGCTCTTCATTTAAGTTAATTCTATCATTGCATTGATTTTTTTTAAAAACGGTCCCACAGAAATGTGATTACAAAACTTTACAATTTGTGAATCACGTAAGAAAAAACTATACCGCGATTACATACATGCATGCGCAGATACCGTAAAAAATCCAAAGATAGCCGATATCCTGAAGGTAGCTCCTAGGTAGCTCCTGGGACTAAATTGTTGATACTAAACATGTCGCTAAGTTTAATCAGGTGGAATTTAACCGAGTACTTTACCTTGCATTTTATTTTGTTGAATAATAAAAAGCATTCTACCATTTCAATTGCGATTTGAATTTTTAATGAAATTTCATCCTCAAGCCCTTTTTCTCCCGTTGTTATTTTAGCATTTAATCAGCTGTTACTAAGTTATTGTTAAGATAACCTGGTCATGCAAACTGTAAATTTTACTTAAAGCAGTAGACGATGTAATATGAATTATTGAAGATTAATGCAGAAATACGACGAAGAGATTACTAAGAATGAAGCCATTATTTATTCAACTAAATTAATAATTTGTGGTCTAGTTCCGACAATAATCAGTTTTAGTAGGTATATTTAAAAATTAATT
>JAQFZC010001397.1:0-30664 GCA_034695205.1 Dicyrtoma fusca
TTAATTCAGGGAATTCTTATAATTATGTAATTCTACCTTAGGCTAGCCATACTCACTTATCATACTCAGTAATCATACTCACTACACATTAATTCTGGACCTGTATTGTGTCTATCGTAAAGATCAATAAATAAATATATGGCATTTGCTCCAGTGGACCAACTAACTACTTAATTATAATGTAGTGGATTTTTCATTTTTTGCATCCAATGAGTTAGAAAAGACTGTTGTAAAGATTGTTGAATCGGGCGAATATTACTTAATAATACTCGAAGACATTCTTCTTACAGTTTAGAAATCTGGAACTGCTTTGAAAGCAGCATTGAAAATTGGTGGAAAACTAATAATATAAATGAAGTATTAAACAGTGCTTTTAACAGTCGTGAATAATTTTCATAAGTTTATTTTTATTATTTTAGTTTGAATTTGGTTTTGATATTTTTCTGTAACAATAATTGCAATTATTTTACTCATGCTCTTCGGTTCAAGCTTGAAGAAATTCCTTCAAATATTCTGTACAAAAACAGGCATAACTTGTAGTAAGGGGAATAGTTCAAGTGCGAAAAGGGGAATTATGTCGAGAGGAAAAGTGCATTTTTTTTATAATTGGTAAAGGGCTCCGGGATATCAAGAGTGATACCCGAATACCGCGAAGGCCGTGAGGCCAAATTCAAAAGATTTGCTAAGTACTTCCTTTGGTTCATCTGTATAAACAGAAATGTGTCTAATCGTTCGCTTATCTTCCTTTCCTACATTATTATTAATTAATAATTCAGTTGATCGTTGAATTGAAATTGAATTGAAATGAATTGAAACTCTTGGATTTCTACGGCTTGACTATTTTTAGGACTAATTTCAATTTTATTCGTATGAAAGTTGATAATAGTTCTATGTTGTATATTAAATTGAATTCCAATTAACATTAATGTTGCCATATTAGAAATTACTGCAAGATTACTAAAACTAACTATTTTGTAATAAATTCTAGCTGTTCGTCGATAGTATTTAGTTGGTCCTTGTGTGAATTGAGAAAAACTTTTTTTATCATGGGATCTAATTTCAATTGAATTTGGGCTGTGCTTTATAATTGCATTAGCACACGCTGGAGAAATACAACTGATATTAGCTCCTGTATCATTAATAGCTTCAACGTGGTGACCATTTAATAAATTTAATCTAATATAAATGTCAGTTGAATTGGTTGACTTATGAAGTAATCTATCATATTCACGTTCTAATTCTGACTCTGGTTCACTAAATAAATCTATTGTCGAAGAACTATCTGAACTATCCACTCGTTGTTGTCTATTTGAAATTGAAGAATTTACTGATTTCGCAACGGATCTCTGGTTTTGTTTTGGAAGACTATCATTATTTAGGAATTTATTTTTCCACATTTCAAAAGCATATTTTTCTGGACTGCAATCACGATTACCTACGGGCTTGTCTCGTGTAATGACTTTTTTCGCAACTGAATGTGTATTATTATTATTACTGTCCTCACCATTAAACTTAATATAGTTACGTTTTACCATGTTGATGTGATTTGGTATAGTCTTTCTGTCCCGTTCAGAAAGACTTTCTAGTTTAAATTCGGATTACCTACTCTTGGGTTAGGTCTACTGGGTCCTGCAACATTGTTATTTCGACCTCGATTTGGATTTTGATCTCCCAGCAACCGGTTGTTTTGAGTGAAATTAGAATTATATCCTCGTCCGATTCCTCGACCTTTAAATTCCTGTTGTCGTTGTTGAAATCCACGCTGAAAATTATTCTGAACTCTACGTTGATAATTAGCATAACCTCCACTATTAGTATTAATGTTGTCTCTCGGAAAATATCCTGCATAATTTCCTCGAATATCACCTCGTCCTCGAACAAATCCTCTTTGAACTCTATTTCTATCGAAACCTCGGTTATTTCCCTGATTATTCCCATTGAAATTATTACTTAAATAAGGAAAAGTATTTTGGGTTTTAGCTTTGATCCAACAATTTTTTTCAAAATGACCATTTTTCAAACAAAAATTACAAGGTCCTATAAATTTCATTCTTTTCACACCCTCAGCTGTTTCCTCGGATCCTTTAATATTCTGAGCTGGTCTTTTATTCATAACTGTAATACTTTTATCCTTTCCAACTTCCCTGTCATTACCATTCTTCCTGAATTTTCCTCGGTCTGATCCAAACTTTTCATTCAATCTAGCTTCCTTTTGGAGAATTAATTCAAGTCGTGTTCGAAATTTTGGAATGGAATGCCAATATGGCTCATTTAATTCAGGTCTTATTTCCAATGGTAACTTACGATACGCTTTTTTAAGAATTTCATAAGTTAGTGTTTTTGGTATAATAGCCAAAAAAATGTCCACGATTTGAGTTACAAACTCATTTGTTGTCTAGTTGCCTAATGAAAATTCCCCATACTTATTCTCTGCATTTTCTGCTGTCTGCTTTGGATCGAATTGAGCAATAAACTGTTCCTTGAAATCTAACCATACTTCTTTACGTTCTCTATCTGTAGTAGCCTCAATTCTCTGATCTACCAATGACCGTTCTTTGGTACGGAACCATGTTTTAACTGCCACATCCGATGATTCGTCAAAGAAATATCGGAGTGCATTTAAAAAATATTTCCATGTAACCTCCTGTGTCTGTTTTTGTTCCTCAAGTCGAGCTACAAACGTTTCTGGAATAACTTTGGAAACATATGGTGGAATGGAAGTTTTCATCTTTGCAAACTTCCCGTCCTCCATATCCATCATTAATTTCTTCATCCTATTCTCCTGAAATAATTGGTTTTCCTGCGTATTCATGGGATTATAAATACCTGCTTGATGTAATCTACCGATAGTAGCTATAGATTCATCTAGCAGCTCCTGTAATGTAGCTGGTCTAGCTAATCCATTCTCGTTGGGATTATAATTAGGTTGAAAATCACCCTCGATGTCCTGCATTTCCTCATCAATGATCTCATTCTGTGGGCCTGGGATATTATTTTGATTCCCCTGATTAGGTAAAATAGGCAAACGCCCTGATTTTTGAGCTATTTCCTTATATTCCAAAAATAATTCCCTAGTTTTACGAGATTCCTCAATAGCTTTTGCTGCTAATTTTGCAAATTATTTCGACTCTTGTCGTGTTTCATTTAATTTCTTCTGAATGTTACTATTAGCTGTCCTTAATTTATCCATTTCATTTCTGACTGCTAAAGGTTGGTTGCCCTCAATCTCTAATAAATTTGCAACTATTTCCTGATCTTCCTGTCTATCTTGTGGATTTTCTGGTCCTGTGTCCATTTCTACTAATATTTCCTGTGATCCTGTGTTTTGTTTAGCCTTTGCTGTAGTCGGTCTTTCTTTGTCCTTAATAGAACTTGGCATATTATAGCTTTGATTGGGGTTTGGGAAAAATATTAAAAGGTTTTAACGTTTAACGGAGAAAAGAAAAAAAACTTTTTTTTAACGCATTTTCAATTTATCTAAATGGGATTGCCATGTGGCTCAAAATAAAATGCTTCGATATTACGGTCAACTCAAGATTACTTAAAGATGCGCAGTAGCTTACGAATCCTCGACTTTGTCTTACGGCGTGGTCGTAGTTTCCAACGGACAACTCGTCTCTTCGGCTTCAGGCATGTCGTCCATGTTGATAGAAGTTGGCTCACACGCCTTCCAAATTTTCCACTTGATATCTCTGTCTTTTCCTTCCACTTTTTCACTTTAGTTTTTCATTTTGTCTTTATTTTCCACTTTTACGGCACTTTAATGATTTTAGTTCTTTAATTATAGTTTATATTACTCAATTTCAAGCTCCATGACCACTTCCAGATCGTCCTAAGCCTCTACCATGAAACAATGATGTTTCTGGCTACTACCTACTTCCTTCATTCTTCTAACTCAAATCTCTAATTACTATTCTTTCGATGATTATGGGGCTGTGAGCTGTAGCTCATCTTTAATTAATTCTTGGCTAACTCGCTTTCATGGCTAATGAGAGGTTCGGCTATGGTGGGCCTAAAACCGCTCTGGCCTGAAAATCTACCTCTATCCTTAATTATGGTTTTATAAACTATAAAATCAAACAATAAAATATAAAATGATTAATAAAATGATGTACACAAATCTTCCGAAAAGTATCTGTATAACACTGCCTCGATTAGGTCTTCATTCAAATCCACCAATTAATCCAAATTCCCAAATTTCTAAAATAATGCTTTTCACAAAGCTCGTCGTTCTAATATTAAATTATCACTCCTCGGTAATCTTACTTCTGCTCTCTTTAACCGCCAAGACCACTCTGCCTCTCGTCTCCTTCCGCACGTCCTGTTCCTTCTTGCTTCTCGTTCTCCTCACGCTCTTCACTCCGCACTCTCTCTCTTTTTAATCCAACTCCTCCGCTTATTCTCGATCTCACTTAATCTAGTTCTAACTCTAAAACTACCTCGTCACACAGCCCCACCACCACTGCCTTAAACAACAACAAGCAGAAGCTGGTGGATGAGCTGAAGTTGGAATTAGGAATTATTGAAAGGGGTTACAAGCAAGGAAACAAACAGTCCAAAGGAGGGGAAGGTCAAAGGTTGACAGACGTTGATTTGGTGGTGGGAATGAGTCGAGGTCGAGGTCAAGGTCACGGTTCGGTTCGATGAAACTATCACAGAGCATCCCGCCTGCATCACCTTCAGTCAGCTTAATGCAACACCAAATTTTTCCTATTCACTTTCATCCTGGGCTTCATCCTTCATCTTGGCTCTCTTTGGAATCATCGTTCTGTACAATTTACACTTTCAACAGTTTGGATTCTACTACGCCTTCGGAAGTGCGATCTCCTGTATGGTTAAGTAAAGAGATTTTTACTAATAATTATTAATTATTTATGTTTTGATAATGCAAAATGTATCAGAGCCTGAGCTACCTTTACCTTTTTATTAAATGTTCTTTCAAATATTTCAGAATGATATTTTTGGAAGCAGTTCTGAAGCACGTAGATAATTTGCACCTCACATTCACTGCCAAGTGTGTCACTGTCATAGTCATCTCTTTCCTGGGCTCCTACATCTCTGTTATGATTGTGAGTTCTGTTCCGAACAATGCATTAACCTATTTATTTAAAGGAAATATAGAAATATTTAATAGAGAGCAAACTTATAACTTTTACAGTTGACAGTAGCATCGATTCAATTATTACCTAATACTTCTTTAGGTACCTAATAATAATTATGTTTTTTACTTACGTTGTATTTTTTAACAGCTTGATTACTCAGACGGAGCAGTAATTTGCTTTATTTTTCAATACTGTGCCTTGGCCAGCTATGCCGTCTACTACATTCCCTCCACACAGAATTTTATCAAGAATGTGTGGGATGCCATGCAGTAATTATAATTACTGTCAACTTTTTACCTCAAAATGTACCATTAGATTTCTACCAACGCATGTTTAAAAGCATTTATGTATAGTTTTTAAAAATTGTTTCGTATTATGTAATTTTATTCTTACCTTTATTGGGATGCGATGCATGCAAAAACGATAGCTCACTAGTCACATTTAGCAATGTTTTTGCAATTCGTTAATAGTATTCAAAAAAAGCAAATACACCTACTGTAAGTAGTGAAATAGTAAATGATTTAGTTTGTATGTACCCATGTAAATAATAATAATAATGTTGAAACAGATACTTGTATGTACATCGTATGTTTTTATATTGATCAAATACTGTATTGTTTTCATTGTATTTCACACGAAGTCACACACTGAGTTCTAAATCAAATTATGTATTACACAATTATTTAATTATAGCGTACGGAAAAGTTACGTTACACATACGAGTTTGTTGGTTTTTGTAATGTCGACGTCGACAGTGAATAAAAGCCATGTATACTCATTCAAAACTCATTCATTATCCATTCCATTAACATTTAACACTTCGATCAGAATCACTTGCATTGTAAATTGAAATACATACCTACCAAATACGCATTGCACTCGGCTGCTATGCTTTATAGCTGCGATCCGAATATCTACAGAAAAACTATTAGTACGTTTCTAAGAAACATAGTCAGTAATTACAGTACAGACTATAACTATACTGTACATGTTTTGTAATAGTTTATTACTATACATTTCAATTTTAAGACTTTACTCGTATTTATTAACTATTATATACCGATAACTGGTAAAAGTCAGTAGTTATTCGTTCGTAATATTTTAAGTATAATACATAATACTAATACTCTAGTACGAAATAGGTAAGAGCGTTTCCAATTTTCCAAACTCTACTGAAATGGAGTACCTATTAATATTAAGCACAATATCTGACAATGAAAGAACTGGGAAACTTTCAAAATGGCAGCTTTTAAGGGAACCGGAAGAACCGGAACCGGAACCAGGCTGGGAAGGATTTGAAATCTGTGAGGTGGGCGTGTCGAAAGTCCCATTACAGTAGACGGGAGGGTGTGGGAAATTGTACGCTGGAGGGGGGCCCCGCTTCCCAGTAACAATCGGCGTGTCTATGATAGACTGTGTGTTTGGATACTGAGGCGCATCAAAGTCTATCAGAATCTTATCACTGGTGCCAGAGGGTGACTGGACTTAGAGTTGGTGTTCAAACTTCAAACTGTATTATGGTGCTGGCACTGTTTGCTGTAGCAGACTGCTTCAGAACTTGTGATCACTCAATTTGGTTGGGACCGGAGCTGGAGGGCGTGTTGTCGTACCGTAAAGCTTCTAATAGAAGGCCCCGCCTTCTATTTGTAAAACTCAGTTCGACCCCCGCCGTTTATTAGAGACCCGCCGGCTATTAGAAGTTAGAATTCAATGCATACTATTTACAAAACTCATTTCGACCCCCACCTTCTATTAGAGATCCACCGTCTGTTAGAGACCCGTCTTCTATTAGAAGCTTTACGGTAAGTGAATTTGGAGTAGCTGAACTGCTGTAAGAGTTGATGAAAAAAGAAAACTGTCGAGTCTTTTAGCTCTCGGGTGCACACCAAGGAAAAGGAACCTTTCATTCATTAAATAGGTTACTTGCAAAGTCCACTTCCATATCTACATAAAACAAAAACAGAGTCAGTCAAATCTTAATTAAGAGTTTAGCCTTTTAGTTTTTTACTTTTAAGGCCTTTCTTTAGGCCTAGTTTTTAAAGACTTTCCTTGGTCATTCAACTCTAGTCAAGTCATTGTCATCTAGTGAAGGTAGACTATTTTAATTCAGCACTGCACTGGTGAGCAAAAGTCGTTGGTATGGGCGCTTTTTAAGCAAAAAGAATATTAATAATATTCCGTTCTTTTTTTTTTCCTTTTCTTTTTTTTCGGAAAATTTTCAAACACTTACACTAAGAAACACTGAAAACGGCCCAAATTTATTACTCTTATCGCATAGGGTAGAAAAAATTTTGCTTCTGGTTCCGTTCTTCTTCTTGCACTTCTTTGGTGGATTTGTGTGCCTTTTGGTGAAGCCGTAAAGCGTACAATTTTTTTAAATTCCTGAAACATACGGAACACTGGAAAGAGTCGGTAGCAGTTTCTGGTTTTATAATAGTTGAAACATTTTCGAGTGGATCAATATTTTTATCACAGTCGTTATCATTAGCAACATCAGCTTCGCAGTCAGAGTCAGAATGATTAGAGAATAGGAATAAAATGGTTCTGGCTCTGGCTTTGGGAGATTACTGTTGAGAGTGCCCTCCTCCGATTGAATTGCAAAATGTGAATTTCCAGGGTCGGGCTCACCGTCCTCATCTATTTTACCAGCAGAAATGTCAGGAAGGACGAATTCGTCGTTGGAAAACAAGGTGGTGGAAGGAACTTGAATTCGGGGTTTATGATTGTGACAATAGGAAGTTCTGAAATAAAATTAAAATCATAGATGTTTACCAGTAACTAACCGTATTAAAAAAGTTATTATTAGGGTAGGTGTGCCCAAATTCTTATGTGATAAATTTTTGACAAGTTTTGAAATAACCTCTGGGAACCACCTGCATCCAGACAACTGGGACTCCTCCATCAAGCAGTTCACATAGGTCACAGTTAGGACCGCACAGCGGTCACACATAGGAACTGCCAGTACTTTTGACACGGTTTGGTTTTCTGAGCAGTCGCTCAGAGATGCAAAATTGATTTTCTGGTTTTGATGCACTAATAGGCTGACAACATAACTAGTGTTTATGCTACCAACTAATTTACCAGAAAAAAAAATCGTTTTGACACTTTTCAGATTTCAAGAACGACTGATAGAATTTGAAAAGTGAGTTGAAACGGGTTGCTTCTTACTTCTTGCTTCGTTTAAGTTTTTTTTTCAGGTCTCAATGTTTTTGTTTCGCGCACAAAAATTAATGACGAGTAAAGAAGATAATGTCCACTCTCAATGGTAAACTAACATTGATTTTGGTCAAGTGGCCGGGTCTACTATTTCGGGCACCCGGTCATACTTTGGGACATGTCACACAGGCACTCTGGGCCTACATATTATATGTGCTAAACAGTAGTTAGTTACATCGATTTTAAATAATATCCCCACAGACAGTAACTGTCCCTTACTCTATGGTTCTCTTAATGATTAGGTTAGGTAAAATCACCGTTGGTCAACTGCTTTCTTGATCTCGGGACAGTAAGTGAAGCATCCCCCTATATGTCGTCAGCAATGGAGCAAATTAAACTTATATTTTAGATAGGCCACAATTTGCAAGCTCACTGTCGACCATATTTACACTCCCTCTCAGCAAATTTTGAAATTTTACAATATAAATTTCCAAAGCTTCATAATGTATTATGAAGCGCGACAACAGAAGAACTGTGTAATAAATTAATCCCCATTATTTTTTTCCTCCACACTACCTACCTACTAAAGGAGCTTGTGGCGGAAAATTATATAAAGCGTTTGAATGTTCTTCTCGAGCACATTAACGAACTGAAAATATTGAAAAACGGCCGTAGTACGGTTAGACATGAGAAAGTTTTGTCCATAGTTATCCTAAACAAATCACACCCAAGGTACTCTGAAAAACTGCGAACAAGATGACGGGAATGAATTTTACTTTTTATTGGTTTTCAACATTTTATTTTAAACGACCACAATTGCAAGAAAAACACAGTTACAAGCCTTCACGCTACTCACAGTCTCTTAAAGCTAGAATAGAATCTAGAATTAGTTGAACAAAATTAACAAGAAAATGAGGTGGAGATGATCTTCTCTGAAACTCTGAATCTGAAGCTGAACTATACAGTGTACGGTGAAAGGCAAAAGGTCTTGAGGCTGAGGCTGATGGCTGACGGTAAAAAGACTAACTAAACGAAACGAAGTCAATAAAGTCGGAAGTCGCATATTATTTTTTGGAGCGCGAATTTTTTTAAACATTATCAAGTCAAGTCAAGTTTGTTTGATAAACAGCAAACAAAAAATCAACAAGATTTTAAAAAAAATAATATTTATGTTCCCCCTTTCTCTTTGAAGCCTCATGGATTTCGGGTTTTAATACTTGAACAAGAATACTAGTTAGACTACAAAGGATCTCATTATTTATTCTTATTATGCTACAAGGATTAATATTATTATTACAATGCTGAAAGCTTCAATTGCACGTGCAAGACCAGTTTATATGTATACTGTCAGTACTACACAGACGGAAGCGATTAAAAACAGCATTACTGAGTTCAAAGTCTAATTACATGCTTAACATATTTGAACAAGCTCAAATTATGTAAGAACTTTCATGCGTGAGTGAAAACAACTACAGTTTTTATAATAGTATTGATTAACTGATAAACCTAGAGCTTGAGGAAGTACTGCTTAAGTGCTGCAATCTTACACCAGAACGTAGACCATAATTTGAAGAACTACCGGATTGTTTGAGCTTGAAAATTGTGGAAAGAAATCAAGGAAATTCAGGTGTAAAGTACTTCTGCTGACAAATATAAGCAATTCATATAAAAGGAAGAAATTCTGGAGAGTTCTCTTGGGAGTTTGACTGTCAGTAATTATGCCCATGCATCCATTCGCACTATGTAATATAGTGGACAACCCCGTGTAACAAATTACGCCTTTACAAGTATTCAGTGTTAAGAAATTCACTGTCTTTTATGGAGTAAGTAACTCTAAATATGAAGTATGCATTAATACAATCTTAAGTGCAAACCTGCTGCAAGTATGTATATACCTACATATAATAAGATAATATGATTTAGTTAGTTTTGCTAAATTGGCCTCAGCCCATCAACTTATACAGCTTACGCTGAAAAATCATTTGCCTTCAAGTCAGTCGTCGGCATAAATCGCTTAATGAATTCTAAACGCTATATTTTTATAGCAATTCATATGGATAAGAAATATTAGTACGAGTCGTAACGTTGCTTGGTAGAAAACACCGTATATTGTAATTGCATTTTAATTTTCATTCCATTTTGGTCGAAACATTTTTTTCTCTATTGTTTTGCCACTGTCGGCGTCTTTCTCCTTTCATATACTATGGAATTATTGGACAAGTAGCGTTATTTACACACGTTTAAGCCCTCACACTGCTTATGCTAAAGATGAAAAGGAAATTGAAAATCTTTTATTGAAGCGTCTGTACCAGCGAATGTAAATTAAGCCTCGTCTTGAGAAGCCACAATTCTTGTTAAGTTGATTAACAATTAGCTATGGAGATTCTATGGAGATTAAAAAAATGTAAATGATTGCAGTGGTGAATGTATTGTGGTAAAAATAAAGGGTAAATTATTGGATTATAAAAATATTATCTTTTGTTCTTTTCAAAACTAACCATATGTACACTCAAAAAACTGGAGGATCTGTATCTTATCTGACTTTCGTCTACTCTTCATATCTAAAGGACAAGTTAGGCTACATCACATCTGCATCTTGAGATGCAAAGAGTTTCTGAAGAAGATGAGCTGCAGATGTTGTTCAATTGAAATACTGATGCATGCTACGTTTTTTTTTAGACTACGTAGGTAGGTGTTGCCGAGGTGATTATTAAATGCTATTCTAATGAAGATTAGATGATATACACAATGCAAGTTAAGATGCAATTCTTTTAATTTTGAAGATGCTGTTGCGGTGGATCAAAGGCCGTCTGCACAGATGAGAATGAGAATGATTATGCTCGTAAACAAATGGATGTGAATTAGGATGATTAGAATCGGCACAGTAAGGAATGAATGATTGCACAGTTCCACTCAAGAATTATTAAATAACAACTAAGAAAGTTTAATTTGGGAAATTAATTCAATCAAATAAATCATTACAAATTACTGATCACAGAAAATGATTAAAAGAAATTGGTACATTGACCACTGGTTACTATACTCTCTACCCTCGGTTTTGTTTCTCTCTCTCAGATTTGGTAAAAGTGGCTCTTGAGCCGAAGGTTGCGATTGCTTAAATAGAAAAGTACACTTACGTCACACAAACTAAAATTAGTAAAGTAGAGCACCCTTCTCTTTGAGTTCACAAACAAAGAACTGGAGCTACTATGCACAAAGAATATTAACTTGGAAATTTCCATAAACCCAATGGAAGCAATTACCACAGTTCAAATACTGATTACAAAGGACTACTAAATTATTCAGAAATAGAAAGTTGTACTTACAGCAGACACTTAAATACTCAATGACAAAGAAATGAAATTTTACTATCAACTATGACGAGGACTCAAATTAGATACTACCACGAACTGACCAGCTGACAATTGAATTTGACACTCAACCTAGCGCAGGATTTAGATCTCCGCTTACAACGCAAAGTATATACATACTAACTCTACAGCTAAAAGGGTCAATGTATTTAGTTAATTATTTCAAGAAAACAACCGTCAACCGTTCTTGATTTTAACAGTACAGTTAAAGGAGGTCTAATAGGACAAGAATCCAAAGGCATAGGTCGCGTGGTCAAGAAACATGGATTTGTTGACTCTTTTCCAAAAATGCCCATCTATGTTTACATTAAATATTTCTTCATCTTAACCGTAAACTAAACACGATTCATCAACTATACCAAGACCTAATGCCTTGAGGCTGGACTACCTATAATTACATTAATCTACCTTAGTATGCGTTATTCGCTTTGACACTTCAACATTCCGCCCACTAAAAACTACTATTTTTAATTAGTTTTTAAAGAAATTGTACACTATTGAACGCTTGAGCTGTCTTGAACTGGTTGCCATGAGTATGGTAGAGGTGACAGCTTCGATACACATTGTTGTTTTTCATCCTGTCCAGGACGTGGTCCTGTCTTTAAATCCACGAATCGGACCAAACCGTCAGCGCCAGGATGCAGTTTGATGATTCTACCCACCTTCCATTGAGTAGGTGGCATGCGTTCTCTTTTGATAAGAACTAAGTCCCCCAGTCTTAGATTATCTCGTTCTCCGGCCCACTTTGGTCGTTGTTGGAGACAAGTAAGATGCTCCTTATACTATCGACGCCAGAGTGACTGCAGATTTTGTTGAACTCGTTGCCACTTCACCAATTGATTTGGAGCTTCGGAAGTAAGATCTGGTTCTGGTAATGCTGTCAATGGACGCCCAACAAGAAAATGTCCAGGTATAAAGACGCGGAAGTCTGACGGATCACTGGACATTGCGCTGAGTGGTCGGAAGTTGAGACAGGCCTCTGTTTGTGATAGGAATGTAGTCATCTCCTCTAATGTGTTGCAATTATCCTTGACGACACGGTTCGTATGATACTTGAAAGACTTCACCCCAGCTTCCCACAGCCCTTCAACATGAGGAGCTCCAGGAGGGTTGAACCGTCAGGTGATGCCGTCCTCTGCCAATGCCTAAGTAACCCGATCGTTGTGTTAAGGAGATAGAAAGAGTCCCCACTCCTTGAACTGATTGGCAGCACCCACGAAATTTGTTCCGTTGTCGCTATTGAGAACTGAGCACTTTCCTCTACGAGCGATGAACCGTTTGAGAGCAGCTAGGAAGGCATCAGTTGTCAAACTCGTGACACATTCCAGGTGGATGGCCCTAGTTGAAAAACAAACAAAAATAGCAACCCACCCCGAAACAGTTTTAGGATTTCTCCCAACCCTAGTATGCAGTTTGATGGGACCTGCATAATCTACCCTAGTGTGATCGAATGGAGGAGATTCTGTGACTCTTGGAGCTGGCAAGTCACCCATCTTTTGCTAAGCCGTCTCTGCTCGTTGTTTGTAGCAGTCTAGGCACTGCCTACAAAATCTTCGCACCACATCTTGCCCATTCACCAGCCAAAATTGTTGACGAAGAGAAGACAACAATAGTTGTGGTTCTGCATGAAAGAGTTTTTCATGGAAATGTAGTAAGATCAGGGAAGTCAGAGGATGGGTTTGTGGCAGGATGATTGGATGCTTCTGCTCATGTCGCAAAGCAGACTGACGAAGCCTTCCGCCCACCATGATGAGTCCAGGTTGATGCTCTAGATATGGGTCCAACTTGCCTAACTTGCTTTTCCCGTGATTGAAGGATCCGGTCTTGAATGCTTGGAGTTCGTGTGGATAAGCTGTTTGTTGAGCGAACCCTATCCAATGAAACAGAGCAAGCTGTTTCTCTTCGGCGGTAACTGCGCCCTTGATAGTGTGGTCCTTAAGAGCCTTGTGCTTGAGAAACCTCCACCAGAATACTGTGATGTTTAGTAATTTTCGTAGGCTGGAAACCTTGTGCAGAGTATCTTCTAACTTGACGTGGTGGCTGGGAAGTACGTGCTTCTTTTCAGGTACATCTACTGGAAATGCAACTTCTGGTATTGTGTAGTTAATCAATTACGAAATAAACGTAAACACAAATTTTGAAAACCTCTCATCGTCAGTATAGAATGAACATGCTGGTTCATAAAATGTCTCCGGTTCGTTTACGTAAATATTCCAATAACTCGTGACCTCCTGTAACCCCCTAGCCTTAAATAACGGAACAGTAAAAAACCAAAAAATATAAATAACTCCCCACCTTAAAAACAATAAAGTAAAATTCAATTTTGCAATAAATGCCCATCTTGAATAATTCTATAATAACTCCCCTATCTGGGCATTGCTTTCTAAATAATATCCCAAGGAGTCACTGGAATATTTACGGTACTTGTAAATTGCAAAACAGCTTTCAAATTAATTAATTAAATTAAAAAAGAGCAGCTTTTCCTCCAATGTCCGCGAAAGAGTAATTACAGTAAAAACTTAATTTGGAGTCCAAAAATGAATCCTAGCCGTTGACTTCAGGTTTTTTGACACGCTTTGATTTCGAAAATGAAGCCAATGATTGAGATTCTGATTCCTGGAGAGAGAAAAAATTAGGTGTTTCATAATTAGAGCTGATTAATTATTGGAGAAGTAAATATTATGGAATTAACTCTAATTTTAATTACCAAAATTGATTGTAAATTACAAAGACGCTTTTAAACTAATTAAAAAGTTGAACTGCTTTTTCCTTCTACGTCCAAGAAGGAGTAAGGGAACTAAAATCCTAAATTGGATTCCGAAAAACGATTTTACTAGTTAGAAGTTGAACTCAGGTATTTTGGAACACCCTGATTTCGAAAATCAGGACAATGATTGAGAATTTGAGAATGATTTCTGGAGAGAACAAGAAATATTTTTTCCATAATTAGAGCTGATCATGGGACAAATAAATATGTTATTAACGCTTTGAAAACAAATTTTGAAAAACGAGTAGTAGAATGAACATACTGGTAAACTAAATACCTTGGATTCGATTTACTTGTGTATTCCAAAATCGCTTTTAAACCTAATAAGAAACGGAGCAGCTTGTTTTCTCCCACATCTAACAAAGAGTAAGAACAATAAAATAAAATTTCTCCAAAAATCAATTTTAGCCGTTGAACTCAGGTTTTTTGAAACATCTTGATTTTGAAAATGAAGACAATGATTGAGATTCTCATTCCTGGAGAGAGAAAAAATTAGACGTTCTATAATTAGAGGTGATTAATTATACGAAAAATAATTATTCAGAAATTAACTCTTATTTCAATGATCAAGTTGATTGTACGTTTTCAAAGCCAAACTTACTTACCCGGATATCAGTATCAAATTTTCCAAGACTTTGGTTAAGCGATAAAATGTAGATGAATGTCCACCCTCTAAAGTTCTCGTTTTTCAGGCGTTTTAAATTAATTAATTAATTAATAGTTCAAAATCAGAATGTTTTTAAGACATTTTCTCACAGGAAAATGTAATTATTAAGTAGGTAATTGAGCCAGTCTAGTGCGGTCCAATAATCAAATGCAAGCAACCACTACAATTCCAGCTGTAGATACATGATTGTTTATGTGCAAATAATGTAAGGCATCGAATTGTATTATGTATTGTACTGCACAGAAAGGCCAAACATTAGCCTATGAACAACGTAACCATGGCATTTTCATTGTTTGTATGCAAATTGATTCTGATAGGATTTAATAACATACTATCTCATATCAGAACGACATCAAAATCGCGTCTGGCCTTCTTCCCATATTTAAATGCATCTTAAATACATTACTGATGCATCCAAACTGGACAACATCTGATACTCATCACACATCATCTTAATATCATCAGTGTATCTCACAAATATCCGAATTGCATTTGGTACGATACTGTATCTAGCATCTGAATTTCGCTTATTCATCTGAATACTATTTAATATATGTCTTGGAAGAGAAGATGCGGTTTAGATGATGAGTTGTCACCTAACTACATCTAACGTTATGTATTCAAAACACTTTGCAACCCAAATCATGTCGAATGTCAGAATAAACACAACGTATGCATACGTTGTTACACGATTGCTAAAACTAAACCGCTTCAAAATAAGTTGTCACGTCAAACAGTGTTCAAATGTGTGAATAAGTGGGTGACAGCATTAAATTTAGGACCTTGCCGTATTTTTTTGGCATAATTTCTCAGCAAGAAAAAAACATAAAATCGCGCACCATATGTCTTGCAAAATACGTAAAGAACCTGTCTACACGTGAATGACTTCAGTATAAAATAGCAAAGTTAAAACAAAAGTTTTTATAAAAAATACTCACAATTGAATTCAATCACCTTGAATTTCAAAGAAATTAAACCAGAATTTTTATTTGGTCCAAGTTTTACGCTTCCAACTTTTTAAGCGGGAACTGCCAAATAGTCAAAGGAAAAGCAAGTTGACACGTTGACAGGCTTTTAATTGCACCACAATACAAGTTTTTTGTAGCTACTGGTACGAAAACTCCAACCAGTGAACACATTTTGGGACTGGCCATAAGAAGGTTCCATTAAATTTGTTTTTTATTCCATTGTTCAGTCCATCAAATCAAATTCAATAATCAAAGGAAAACGTGGGACACACTCTTTGGCTCTAGCATTGGCATTCTACTTTTGCTTCCAATTAGTTAGTGCATACTGTGTAAGTCTGCCAGTCTGCCCTGACTTTGTAAACTCACGATAAGAACGGAAGGGTCGCTCGCAGATAGCAAGGTAAAGATTATTTCAATCACTAATATCGTATACGTACTACAACCCGAGATCACGTATCTATATTTATTGTCAGATTCAGTATATGAAGCCATCAGCACGAGCCTTACACAATATGTAGAGATTAAGTGTGAGCTTGACCTTGTAGCCCAAGATTCCATCCCCTGGACCCACGAATAAAGAGGCTGCCAATGCATTCATTCCACAGCATCTCGTCAGTCGTTGTACAGTACTGGCCCTGAGTTGGTTTCACTTTACACAGTAATTTCACTTGCTACTTGTCCTTTATATTTAACATGAATATTTTTCAAATAATAATACAATATAATAATATTCCGTTACCTTTTTGTTTCATTTTCTTCGTACATTAGTTCCACTGTGTTGGTATGGTGAACTGGATTCGTTGCTTAAATTAGAGACACTATTATCCCGGTGAAGCTTAAGTATAAAAGTGTACATATTTGAAAACCTTTCAAACCTAAAAAGGGTTAAGCCTCATAATGATTCAAAAAGGACGTTCCACTCCTAGTGCATCTTCCTGGGAGAGTAAATCAAGTTTGCGATCTGCTTCCAAATCTGCTCCTGATTTGAATTCCGAGCTCCTTCGAAAGCACGGTGTCACTCACAGCATTCAAATACAGTTGTGTAAATCAAAGGTAAATGAGCAGCATAGCTCCCGTTCAAGTGACAGTCTTAAGGACTTGGCTCGTGTTGATGGTACTAACAGCAATCAAAAATCGGATCGACAGTACAAATACAGTCGACACACGGGGGAGAAGCCATACAAATGCGGATTTTGCAACAAAGGCTCCGCTCAGTCCAGCACCAACCTCATCCATGAAAGACGTTGCACGATGAAGAAGCTAAAGCTGATTTGTTGAAATTAGCCCTTGCTGAGAACTAAAAGCCCATTTTGAGACAAGCTGATAATTTTTTTCTATAAAACACAATTTTGTGCGACGAAAACACTGGTGGGACGTATTTCCTAATAGTTGCAAAAGTTTGAAACCAAATGACAAAGCAATCCTTTTATGCCAAAGCACGTTAGACTATGCACCACTTATATTATAAAAAATACAATTAAAAACAGCCAAATAGTGCAGTTTTCTGTCATATTTTATGTTTAATTCACAGCTATTAAACAAACAAAAATGTTTTTGATCAGGTCAGGTCACGTCAGGTCATTTTAGATCATTATCATAAAAGCAACTCTTTTGTCTCCAAAAGATTTTAGGATTCATTTTTACTCATTTTCGGATTCACTTTTTAAGCACGTAATATTTTACCTGCTACTGCAATCTCAGTGTTGAACGGAATACCAAGTAACCACAAACTAAATGGATGGAACTTTCGCTCACTTATTTTTATTTTTCAATTTTGCTTGTTGTGATGAAGGGTAGGTAGAGACGGGGCTTTAGAAAATATGTCCACAATCAACATCACTACAAGCATTTTACGCTAGCATAAAAAAGTTAAACTAAAAAGTGAATCCTTTTTGCTTTGACACCAAAAGATGCAACCAGGGAATTATGAAAATGAGTAAGTCCCAGCCTTTCCAGTCCTACAGAAAATTCAGTCCCCCAAATTCAATATTTACAGTAGATAATGGGACCAGCTCTGTTGTAAGCATTGACATTCCACTTTTATTTAATGCGTACTGTGTGGACTTTCAGGACTGAACGTGAGTGTGTGGTGGGTCACAGATAGCAGAGCAAAGATTGTATCCATATAAAAGAACTACGGATGTCAATAGTAATTACATGTTCAAAGTGAGAATTTTGTTTTCCACATGAAGGTGTGCACTGCAAAGCAAATAGTCATTAGTCATTACTCTATCTTTTGCAAGTATCAAACTCCAAATTACTCAAGTGTGTTTTTTTAAATATTGGGACGCCGTACAATATAATCCTATTTTTTATTCTTATCAACTGCAGTAATTCTAATCATAAATAGTCACAACACACAAGTAGATGGGTATGTACTTAAAAAAATCTTTAGCAGGTGTTCTTTCCATTTTGTTTCATTAATTATTCATGCCATGTACAGCACACAAAGTTTCGTCACTCCCGGGAGCATCCTAAATAAAATAAATAATCATTCCGTGTATGAAATAAACAGATATAATTTTGTTCATTTTAGTTAAGCAGCATCGCCCTTTCAGGTTACACGACAAACAATTAACAATTCTCCATGGATGCTTCTTTAATTTTGTTTTAGTAATTAAATTTCAATTCAATTAAAGCTCACATATTTCTTACTTAAATCTTGCTTACTTTAATTTACTAGACAAATCCAGTGCAACTCATTCAATTTTCTATTCAAATTATTTACCATTCAATTTGTTTATACTACCGCAGTGCACAAATATGTTTACACAAGGAGGATATTCGTATCTCCATGAACTAAAACTGTAGCAGCCCATTGATTTAAACCACGTACTACTAGTTTGCCTATTCTTAATATTCCATTTATAAACATGTTGAGAGAATCTGGAATGAAAAGCATTGCAATTCTTTGCGCATTTTCTATTTTGAACGGTATAGTTGCTTCTAAACTAAAAACTTTTACAACTGTAAATAATTAATAAATATTATCTACATTTCTGACTTATTTAAATAAAAATGTGTAATTTAAGTTAAGAAAAATCTTTCCTTTCTACACTAAAAATAGTGTCAACTGCATCCCACCACCCAAGGCACCACCACCACAGCCAAAAAGGATCGATGCAAGCCGGTAGGTACAATTGGTTGTAATTTACTGCGTGTATATATATTGATCGATCATAGAATCAAAAACAATTTGTGAGCTAACCAATAGGCGTAGAACGGTGACGGTACTTAGGGGCCGTCCATAAATAACGTTTCAGGTTTTGCAAAACAAAAGCACCCCCCCTGCCGTCACCATAGGGCTTTAACATTGGAAAAAGTAAACGGACCCCCCCCCCTCCGTCACTTTGAAACGTTATTTATGGACGGCCCCTTACTCACTGTTTTAGATGGGACAGGACGAAGCATCACTCTACGGGTTGTGAATGGGACTACCGCAATCCCTCACGAGCTGCCTTACCAGGTCATGATGATGACCGACAATCGTTTTGGATGCGGGGGCGTGATTTTAAACGAGGACTGGGCCGTATCGGCGGCCCATTGTGTCGTACGTGTGAATGAAAGCGGAGTTCTGTTATTGCTAGGGAAGCATGACATGAATCTTGTTGAGCGTGGACAGATTAGCATGCCAGTGAGCAGAATTGTCCGGCATCCAGAGTACGTCCACTCTATCCTCAAAAACGACATTGTGCTTTTGAAGTTTGCCTTCCCCATCACATTTAGCCACACTATTCTGCCCATTCAAATGGCTAAGTCCTTTTATGTACCCAAAGGTATTCACTATTCACCCATTTGTTTAATGCCCGGTAATGTGCGTAACCGATTTTGTTTGTTTATAAACGATGCAAAATGCGCAATACTGTGAGATAAATACAAGGAAAATGTTTCAGGGAACGTATTGTTGAGCGGCTGGGGTAGGACTGCTGAGAATTCAGCAGACGCGCGCTTTCTCCAAAAGGTTTAAATTCCCCTTTTTGACCACGCCAAGTGCAGAGAGCTCCATAAAAAAGAGTGGGACGTTCAGATATTTGACACGATGGTTTGTGCGGGGAATTTGAACATTGGTTATACGAATGCGTGCTACGGGGACTCTGGTGGTCCGCTGGTCGTCATGAACGGACCGAACAGAAGAAATTGGATTTTAGTTGGGCTCTCTTCTTTTAGCTTCAACTGTAGAAACAGGGCCCTTCCAAGCGTGTACACAGATGTGGGAAGGTATAGGGGATGGATTGCTGAGGTCACTGGCATTCCACCGAATTAGATTAATTCCGACTTCAAGCGCCACCTGGCCAACATTCGTTAACAAGTTCTGTTTGCTTCGTAGTCCTATTGATAAATACCAATGAATGTGTTTTATAAATTTTGACAAATATAAAGTTTTGATTTTGTTGTTTTCTGAATATTTGTTCTGCACTTTAAAAATAGCATCAAGTTCATCCTACCACTGAAAACATACTAACGATAAGAAAGGGTCGAATCCGGCCCGGAGTCATTATTTATTAGAGGAGACAAGCTTCTCTCTTTTCTCTTAATTTACAGTCAAATTACTAACTTCCAAAACCAATTAAAGTAAGCTATAGTACAAGTAGGCAACCCGGTCCATAATCAATAATCTCTGTGTGTCAAGTGCTGTGATTTAACTAATTGACTAACTAAAGTAAATTTAACTTCAGGCCCTCGTGGGAAAAAACACCACAGTAATCTCTTCGTAAGGTACATACCTATAATTCAAATATAAACCCGGAAATCCCACAAAAAATTGAAATACACAATACAACTACATTCGATTAATCTCCCTTCAAATTCATTATCAGATTCATAAACGTTAATAGTAGATTGCTTTTAACCAAATAGAACGATAAAATAACTATGGGTAGTCTAGACAGCTTAATTCGTGATAAAAGAACCAGCGCATTAGTTGAGAACCCTGGCGAAGTACGATGGCCGTGTCTATTTTGTCCACAGCTCCTACAAAACTTATGCGGCGTAAAATGTCACATATCAAAAAAACACCAATCGCAGCATCGAGGAGCTATTACTGACTGCTTTACCAACAACTATGACCGAGTGGAGCCAGAGACAGAAGCATCAGTACCATCCCTGTCCGAAGAGTTTGAAAATATTATCAAAACTATGTGTTCATTACTACATACTAACAAGGCCGACCACAACAAGTTTGAATCGACACTCAGTAAGTACCAGCAAGTACTCCATAAATGCGACAAAGAGCTTCCAGGCCCTCGCAACCCGAACTCAAAATTTTTCAAACTCAAGAAAAACGAACAGGCATATCAGTTTGCTGACAGGAAACACTCCGATTCTTCAAATCCGGAGCGATGGTCAAAATAAGATCGACAAGCTCGGACTCAAACATTTATGAAAAATAAAATTCAGTGGCTCTATGCCAACAATAGAAAGAAAGCAACCAGTGGGACAAACAACAAAGGCTGCCCAATCAAATTAGAAAAACTGCATGAAGATTTCTCACAGCGTCGGTCCACTCCAAACTCAAACGTCAGAAATTCAGATCCACCTGTGACCAAAAATGACTAAGACAGCATTGACGAACATTTTAGTAGCACTATCCCCGAATGTGTAATGAAATCGCATATAAAGCGGCTGAATAGGGAAAGTTCTGCAGAACCAGACGGGATCCTTCCACGATGGCTGAAAGCAACAGCGTTACACTCAGCCACGATTATTTCCCTTTGTCTACGGTACATGTTAGATTTTAATTTCGTACCAAATTTTATGAAGCAAGCAAGAACTGTGCTTATTTATAAAAACAAAGGAGACCCTATGGACTCCAAAAACTGGCGTCCTATAAGTATCTGTTCAGTAATACGCCGTGTGTTAGAGAAAGCACTGGACCGAGAATTTAGGGAATATGTTCAGTTCAGTGACTGCCAGAGAAGCTTCACATCAGTTGACGGAACGCTTATTAATACGAAAAAACTCGAGGCTTTTCTTTAGAAGGCCAAGGCTTCCGCCTAAATAACTACGTAAAGTTATTCATGTAGAATTTACACGTAACCAAAGCCACAGAAGCTGGTAAAGCAACTCTACAATAAGTTTCTCATACCAAAGGTTTAGAACCAGTAATGTTCGTTACTAAAACCAACGAATCTGCTTGTTTGGCAAAATGTAAATAAACTAAACCATACAGGTTAAAATAGCTCCCACAGGCATTAGGTTCCTATAAAGGTTAGGCCTCAGGGGGGAGTATTTTGCTAACTACCGGATGAAATTAATAACTAACTACTGTACTGCTTAGCTGTACAATGCCCCGTGTACTTAACACCACCCTTCAATCCCGTAAAACGAAATTAGTGGGCAACACGGTTTATCCACCAGTGGGACAAATAAAGGCTTTTTTCTTGAACCAGTCTCATATCTGGCACGCGTGTTCGTATAAAACGTACAAACCTGAAGAGACATGCAACTTTGACATGATCCGTACCCTATATGTAAACAATAGGAGTAGGAATTGCTAGAAGTCCTCGCAAGAACCTCCTATGCCTCAACCTGTGAGCCTTTATTGTGGTCTCTCACAACCACTGGCCACACTTTAAATATTGAACGTATCTAAAGTCCTCAGTCTCCAAGGTATGACCGAGCGCAGGGGTTGCAATTTTAACTGCATCCATTTGCACCAACCTAAGTTGGCAAAACTGGCATTGCATCACCACTTAGTCTCATAACTAAGTGTAAGTGATGTACCCCTTTGAGTACCTCATATCAGAAAAGTACTGGCATGACAATTAATTAGTCACGCTCTGTCTTCACCTCTGCGACTCACATGAATCGGAATAAAATCCAGAACAATCGTATAATTCACAACCGCAATGAATCAATTGAGCCTAACTTCTATTGTTAGTCTCGGCTCCCATAGGAACAAAGCCCGAAGCAATAAAAGAAAGGTAGGAAGACTATACTAGGACCAAAGGAAACCATGCTTCAACAAATACCTAATGGTATAGTTAAAGTAGGAACACCAGAAATGTATAATATAATGCACTCTATAAGCTTAGCAGTAAAAGATGTAGGATCACGGTGACTACCACCAAGAACACTAAGTTTTAAGCATTAAAACAAAATTTTGGGAGCAGCTGGAGCCAGATAACCGAAATTTAAACATTAACAGAAGTCATAATGCCAGCAAAAACAAAATGGCGAGTAGCTAAATACAACTTCGTAACAAGTAAAACTTCATGCCTTTGCTACAACAACAAATATGAAAATATAGTCAAAATACCAACAGGCATGGTTGGTACGTAGCAACAGAAACGGCCCTCGCAAAAACGGGTCGATTTTAATAATAATTTAATAGATTTAATTCAATCAACGAATGTAATTATTTTATTGAAATGAGTTAATTAATAAACCTAATTAACCAGTAAACCCAATTAACCAGTGAATTTAATTATTCAGTGAACTCCATTAATCAGTGGATTCAATTAAGCAGTGAATCAAATTAATCTGAATTCAGTTCATCTGTGAATTCAATTAAACATTGAATTCAATTCATCAGTGAATTCACTTAAACAGTGAATTCAATTCATCAGTGACTACAATCTTTTCGTGAATTAAATTCATCAGTGACTACAATTCCTCAGTGACCACAATCCTCAAATGAATCCAATTCATCAGTGACTACAATTCCTTAGTGACTTTAATCACTCACCGAATTCTCCCGTTCAGTGAACTCAATAATACGGTAAATTTAATTATACGCCAAAATTAATTATTGAATGTAGTTATTCACTGAAATTAATTATTCCTTGAATTTAACTACTCAGTGAATTTAATCAATGGATATAATTAAACTATTTAATCAATTATTGAGTTGAATTGATCATCATGGATCATCAATAGTTCTAGTCGTTGCTATACCACCAAAAAAAACATTATAAGACCCAGTCGTTGCTATGACAACAAATATACAAATATAGTTAAAATAGCAAGTACGGAGGTGTTGAACAAAATTAATTAGTGAATTCACTTTAATCAGTGATGTCGCGTAATCAGTGAATTCTATTTATTTAGTGAATTCGAATAACCAGTGAATTCACTTTTAGTAGTAACGTTGCGTAATCAGTGAATTCTATTTATTTAGTGAATTCGGATAACCAGGAAATTCAATTTACTTAGTCAATTAAATTAATCAGTGAAATCAATTGTAGTATTGAATTCGATTAATCAGTGAATTCATTTTAGCCAGTGAATTCAATTTATTTAGTGAATTTAATTTAATTAGTGAAACCACTTAATCAGTGAATTCAGTTGTAGTAGTGAATTCGATTAATCAGTGAATTCAGTGTAGCCAGTGAATTCAAACTATTTAGTGAATTTAACTGTAATCAGTGAATTCAATTGTTCAATGACTTTAGGTAATCAGTGAATTCGATTAATCATTGAATTCGAATTTAATCAGTGAATTTAAATAATCAGTTATTTTAAATTTAATCAGTGAATTTAAATAATCAGTGATTTTAAATGTAATCAGGAAGCCCACATAACTTCCGAATCTGGTTAGTAGTTAACCAAAATATATAATAAAATAAAGAAAGAAATAAAATAATAAGACGGTTGTTAAGTGACAAGCTCAACCAAAAATGGAGAGATGAAAACAAATATGACACAAACAAGCGCCACCATTACATAGAATCAGCAATTCAAAATAAAATTCGTGATAAAAAAACGAATGAAATGAATTGAAACTCAATGAAATACCCCCTCAACACAAGTACAACGCCAGACAGGAGAAAATAAAAATGATTTCGACAAAGTGCTGCCAAACATTAGCCAAATCAAAGCCAAATCTCGACAAATCCGGAAGGATAGTCAAAATAGTCAATGACAGTCGAATGCAGTCAGAGCCAGTCAAAAACCACCAAAGCCCACATGAAATAATAAATACCAATAGTAAATTAGTAATAATACCCAAAAATGGCAATGGCAGGCGGCAGTAAAGACCAGGGACACAGACTAACAGCGACGGAACAGGAAAATGGCTCGGTTTTCTTGACGGTTTTGGTTCAATTTCGTCGAACTTTATTATTATTTATTACTATTATTATGAGGTAAAACGGCAATACGACGCACGAAAATAAGTGAGAGAAAGACCGGAAAAGACCAGGTAGCCTTGTTACCTGGTCTTTTCCGGTCTTTCTACCCGGCGCCTTGTGATCAGATTGGGAATAAACCTCAAAGTCTGACTAGATTTAGTTAAAATTCTGTATAACAAGAACAGTTTATTCTGAGAGAGAAAATCAAAGATGCACAAGACTCAAGAATCAAAATCAGATTGATCGGTAGATTTGGAAGTCACCAAATCTACCGCTGTACAATAAACAATAAGCGGGCGATCAACCAATCAATACGAATAATAATAACAACAATGAAAGCAACTAATATTAATAATAATAATGGTCTGTCCAGACAGCCATGACAATAGGTACATAAGTCAGGGAGGGTAAAGGAACATATAACTGTCACTATTCCTACACTTTACAATATGATTACAGATGGCTTTCTTAAAAGTACCTATAGATATATCCAAGCAAAGACCAGCAATATTTGGCCGAGCAATCCTTCATTTGCTTGCTGTGATGAAGGGTAGGTAGAGATGGGGTTTTTGAAAATTAAAAATGTCCACAATCATGATTATTACAAGCACGCTAGCATAAAAAAGTTAAACTAAAACGTGAATCCTTTTTGCTATGACACCGAGAGTCTCAATCCAAACGTCAAGGAGAGTGGTCATACACTTGAGCTCTCGTTTGGATTGAGACTCAGTCCAGTTTATTTGAGCGGGGATAGGAGGACGGCCGAGGTCTGATCTGGAACCTTGATAAGGGGCCTTTGAACTCGAATTCGAACTCTTATTTGCTGCACATTCGAATTAATTGGAGCGCTCCGAATTACACCGGAGTGTGGTTTGTGGTGCTTTGTGAGATTCCTGTGGATTTAAAGGGGCCAAGAGCAACTTTTCTCAAGACGAACTCCACATTCCTAAAGTGGCCTCCTAGCATAGTAGACCTTTAAATTCCTGATAGCTCTAAATTAGCTGATTAGGGATCTTATGGAGATAGATAGAGGTAAAGGAATAGCTAACGACGTTCCACGGATTTCCCAATCCATCATATTGGTTCTGTCCTATGCATAAATTTCTAAATTAAAATTCTCTAGTGGGGATTGGCAATGGTCCCAATTTACAGTGGACTGAGCTTTGAAGTGTTTGCACGGCCATAAGCGTGTCGAACACGGAACCCCTAAAGATACATACATACATACATGACACCGAGAGATGTAACCAGGGAAGTATGAAAATGAGTAAGTCCCAGCCTTTCTAGCCCTACAGAAAACAGAAAATATAGTCCATCAAATGCAATATTTACAGTAGATATATAGTGGGACTAAGCACTGACATTCTACTTAATGCGTACTGTGCGGACTTTCAGGACTGATCGTGAGTGTGTGGTGGGTCACAGATAGCAGGGCAAAGATTGTATTCATCACTACAATAATTATCGTTATGTTCAGACACTATATATTCCTTTATGTCTATAGTCAAAATCAGTCTGTGAAACCACGAACATTAACCACTCAATATGCATATTATTATAGAGATTAAGTGTGCTCATGGCCAAGGAACCCAAGATTACGTCCTCTGGACCCATGCATGCCGAGGCAGTGCTTGCATTCACTCCATCGCAGATTCTCAGTCGTTGTACAGTGCCTAAGTTGTTATCGTTATCACTTTACACGGTAATTTCCGGCTGGCCACTCACTCCATTCCCGTCCTTTATCTTTAACAAAAGCAAAGAGTGAGAATATTTTTCAAGTATACAAATACTATTCCGATTCCGAGCTTTTGTTTCATTTCCTACGTAAATTGCTTTTACTGCGCTGGCTGTGAATTGGATTTGTTTCCTAATTTACAGTCGCTATCATCACATTGCGGCTTTACACCAACAGTGTTTTTCAAATACTTTCAAATCAAAAAAATGCGTAGCCCCTTAATAAATCAAACAGAGCATCCCAGCCCCAGTACGTCTTCCGACGAAAGAAGATCAAGTCTGCGATCTGCTTCGAAATCTGGCACTGATTCGTCCCACATCCTTTCAACACACGGCATCACACACAACATTCAAATTAAGCTAATCAAATTGCAAACAAATCAGCAGCAGCATAGCTCACTGCCACTTAACAATACAAAAGACTTGGCTCGTTTTGACGGTAATAACAACAATCAAAAATCGGACCGACAGTACAAATGTGAAACTTGCGGGAAAGAGAGCAAAACAAGACAAGTCTGGCGATACCATTCAAAAACGCACTCAAGCGATAAACAAATCTCTTGCGCGCAGCCAGAGTGCAATTACAAATGCCATTTTGTGAAGGACCTTAAACTTCATATGCAGATCCATTCGGCAGAGAAACCATACCAGTGTCAATTGTGTGAATATAGTGCAAAACGAAAATCCGCTTTGAAGTACCACGTCCTTACGCACAAAGGAGAACAAACACACGCCTGCGTAATCTGCCACTGGAAAACAAACTTCCGGAGAAATTTAAAAGTACACATGGAAGTTCATCATCAGAATCCAGAGAATAGACCGAGACCTTTTCCGTGTAACGTCTGCGCCTACGCTGCCTATACTCGACGGCAGGCGCAGGTGCACATGCGCATTCACACTGGCGTCAAACCCTACAAATGTGAGACTTGTCCCTATGCTTCCACACGGCCAATTCACTTAAAGGAGCACTTGAGGACCCACACAAAGGAGAAGCCATACAAATGCAATCTCTGTCCCTACACGTGTTCGACCAGCTTAATTCTGCTCAGTCACACGCGGATTCACACTGGCGAGCGGCCATTTGCCTGCGAGCAATGCGACTATCGAACCACGCAACGCAGTCATCTCAACAGCCACTTCAAAAGATTTCACACGGAAGAAGGCTCCCAGAAAAATGTCCGGTGTCCACTTTGCACGGACACATTTTACAGAAAAGCCACACTGGAATCACACTTGCGTCGACACACGGGGGAGAAGCCCTTCAAATGCAGATTTTGCAACAAACGGTTCCCTCACTCCGGCACAAAGGGCATCCATGAAAGACTATGGTGCAAGAAGGGGAAGCTGTAGCTGATGTTTTATTAATTTTCGTAATAAAAGAATTGTGCATTGAGTTTTTTGCAAGTACAATTATTGCTTAAATTTAATTTATTTCAAGCGCGCCTTCTCCCCACCCTAATATAAAAATATACATATTTTATGCGGATTAACTTTTTTTATCCGACTGCTACAATCATACGTACACCCGCTTCGAAAGAAATGGAAGAAGGGAATAAAATCGATTTTAGTTTAGTTTCACTGCCTACTATTTATCCACGTGTTCTGCATTATTCGGATTTCAAGATACGACCATTATTTCTTGAAACTCTAAGCGCAGACACAATTAAACATGCCCTCCCATGTGGTCTAGGGGCTAGGATAGCTGGCTTTCACCCAGCAGGCCTGGGTTCGATTCCCGGCATGGGAATATTTTTTTTCTCATAATTTAGAAATAGTAAACTGCCGTCTATTTTCATCTGCTATTTTTGTACACGTAAATAGCCCATAATGCAAATACCCTTTTATTCAAAAACTTTTGATATCAATACTACACACTTTGGAGTTGGTAAAGTGCGTACATATTTGCAACAGTTGTTATCACAAATAGTCAAAAACAATTTAAAAAATAATATTTGCTTTATGCTAATGCGAATACTACAATGGTAATTTCCCAATATGCCTACAAAATGTTGGTCTCTAGTACCAACTACATAATACATAAAGTGTTCTTTATAGCAAAAACGTATTCCCATGCCGGGAATCGAACCCGGGCCTCCCGGGTGAGAGCCGGGTATCCTAACCCCTAGACAACATGGGAAGGTGATTGGTAATAGTTTAGAAAGTCTGTATGCTTAGATTTGCATTTGATGTTTTACTTTATTAACTAAAATTTTGTCTAAATCAATTCTTTTGCCATCGATAATTTTGAGCTTTTACAATTTCGAAGACAAATTAAAAAATTTGAATAGTTAGTGTCAGTAGAGCGTAATAAGAAAGGAAATTCCAGCAGCTAGAAGTGCGAGGGTGTGGCAGTTGTTGTAATGATAAAAAATGGAGTTGCTGGAGCTGATTCGGCCGTCGGCATTGCAGTTGTCTTTATAGCTGCAGATGCAATATTCGTAGAAGTGAGCGCCAAAGGTCCTGGAGTTTCTAAGCACCGCCATCTTCGGCCTCGGCCCAAACTCGTCCTTATTGAACTCGTCGAGCTCCTTTAGGTTGAAGCACCCTTGCTGGCGATAAAGCTGCTCGTTCGTCTCGTTACTTGGGATGCAGAGCTTTGAAAAAACCTCTCGTTTTCCGTGTTGGGGTAAAGTAGCAAGGAATCTCCCACACACGCCGTCCTTACAAGCCACAGTAACATTGCAGCCTTTAATTACATTGTAATCGTCGCAATGGTAGCAATGGAGCACAGCACCTGAAATAGCCCAACCATCATGAATGTTCAGCTAAATGCAAAAATATATTCAGTTCCGATGCGCAGTTAGCTTAATTTACCTGTTATTCCAATAAAAGAGCACGTGACGACGGCAAGCAGAAAAATTAATTTGGTCGCCATTATTTGCCGATTTTAGGTTCCTGTCTTGTTGAAACTGCTGGCAATTTATTGTATTTTAAAACTTTTGTTGAAATACAGCTGATCTATGGCTTGAGCAGTACGGAAACAACTTCTAAAGTAATTGCAAGGTTTTTGTAATATTCTGTTTTTAAATGAGTACAGTTTTTAAAAGGAGGACTTTTTGCCGCAGTACAATTTTGAGAAGACGTTTTAATTTTGTTTTATGGTAGTTCAAAAAATGTTCTAAAACTAAAATGTGGCTCACTTTTCTACATACTACTTTTAGCTCTTAGCTTAGCCCTAAATGCCCTGCACCTGCACTCCTGGACTATGTCATCATCCCCAATTTAAAATGAATAAAAAAAAGATTAAACTACTTTATCTAATCTAGATAAGCTTTAATTTTTAAATCGAATTCAAAAAGTTGATTTATTAGTTTTTATTTTGTGATTTTTTAATGAATTCCGCGATAAACTAAGCCGTCCCCGTCTCTATTAATTTTCTATCTAAAAATGAAATTCTAACAACAACGTATAGTATAAAAAATCCAACTGACTTACTTTACTGACTAGTCGTAGTCTCGTAGTGCTATTAAATAAATAAATAATAATATTATAATAAATTTAGGTTTAAAATTTCTGCTGGAAAATGCCGTGCAACTAACACAACGGTATTAAAAACATTTTCATAAAAATAAAATTTTAAAAATATTACTGCTAGTACAACCCCAGAATGATACTGACTAAGACTGACTAAACTAACTTGCGTTACTTCACTCAAATATTTCTGGTTTGAATCAGTTTTTTCAAAAAATAATAATAAAAATTAATGATAATAAAAAATATTTTCTTAAACAATTATTATTATTTTAAATAACCACACCAGTGTGGCTGAGAGGTGGATGGTTCCACGTCCTCAATATGGTTACTGTGGGGTACAGCGGTTCAATTCCG
>JAQFZC010001398.1:0-30653 GCA_034695205.1 Dicyrtoma fusca
CCTGTGACGTCATACTTGCAAGGCTCCATTTAAAATCTGCCCGTAGGATACAGATACGCCATTTTGTTCGACTACAGGGATACCTCCGGCTCACCCCTCCCCGGCTGTCCATCTTACAGAATGTGGGTTGGTAGTACGGATGGGCAGAGGGATTATACTTTGGCAATATGACTAGTACTTATTTTGTTTTAAACAATTCACAACATAGAACACTTAAGGCGAAAGACGCCATTCAAGCACATAAAGATAAAACGAAATGTTTTTTTCAAAACGAGAGAAAATGCACCTACGCAGACTAGTGTACTTCTTGAGCCCACTTCCATACTCCACACAATGAATTTTAAACATTTTTTCGAGCCTCCACGCATAAACAACAGTTACTTGGGACTGACTTTGAGATGTTGTGGAGATAGCCCGGTGGTTGCTACCAAAGCTGCTCTTTTTCCCTGGTTTCTCCCACACTTTCCCTGCTCTTGGCACACACGGAGATGCAATGACTATTTCATCCATATTACAGATTCACTCCGGCGGATTACAAAGGAGCTTCAATGGCTCCTTCGCATTCATAAAGTTTTTGATTAAGAAACTTTTCTCGCCAACTGCACTCTCCGGTGGAATAAAACTCATCATTGTGTAGAGTGTTAGTTTACAATTTTACACGAGTTAGAGACACACTTCTAGGTAAACAACTTTACTTGAAATTATCCAACTTTCCACAACAAACTACAGCTAATTCCCTTTAATGTACAAAAATATTTTGCAACCTTCCAACACAAGAGCAGGTTAAACCAGTTCCAGGCGAGGGAAACCGGGACCCAAAGAGTGGAAGGAAATCTAATGTAATTTTAATGTAATCGTCCAGTGCCATAAGCGGGAAAGAGCAGCAGAATAAATATTTCCAACTCGGAATTTCATTTACCGCACATTCAACATCTGCCAGGGAAACTTTATATTATTGTAATTAGAAAATATGCGCTCATTAGCGAATGGAGGGGCCGCAGCTGTAGTCCAGGGGAGGCTCAAAAGGAAATCATTCCCCCAATTCCAGAAAATTAATCAGGACATTACATATTAGCGCTGTAGGGTGCATGGCGGAGACGGCAGGTAAGAAGTACACTGAAGGTGGTAGTGCAGATGTATGAGTGTAGCAAAGGCGGGCGTCAGTCAGAGTGGAAGCTGATTGACGGTCGCCCAATGGAAGGGATACGGACGACTAATACTGGTGTGTCGTAATAAAGCAAAGAAAGACATTTGAGGGTGACAGTCAATGTTCCATGTAACATTATCCACCTGACTGCATAAATGAACAAGTCGATCGAACCGTTAAATTCAACAAAAAAAGGGAAGCTCTGTCAGTTGATTGCTCCGGACAAGTAAGTAGAAAAAGTGAAAAACATTCTGTGGACACATTAGGGAGGAAAGGAAGGAAACTGATGGCACAGGAATCAACAGTGCAATGAGCTCGGACGGCGGGACGGACGGATAGAAAAACCGAACCGGGTTTAAACATATGAGCAGACACCGCTGTAGCTCTAATGGCCAACCTCAATGCTCAATACAGACAGATATCACAATAGACCTGGTAAAGGAGTCTTCCACATATGACGGTATTCGCTTTGAGCGCCAAAACAGCTTTACAAAAATCATACAATATTCTTTCGAAAAAGTGTGTAAAACGATATTGGCGTTTTTAAAAACTGCCAAAATGGATTTCAAGTTTTTGAAAGAGTGGAAAAAAGGTATTTGCTTTGAAGAAACTCGCGTCTATGACGTCATACTGGAAATGCCCCTAAGTAAAAGTAACGTGTTTTGTAAAAGCTGGCATATCGGTTTTGGTTTGGACGGTTGACGCGAGCAGTTTCTCCTCGGTTTTCATTTCATCTCCGCGTGGACTCAAGCCGCAGCCTGTCTACTCACTTGATGCACTTTTCGTGTTTTTCGCCCTCTTCTCCGAACTCTCCACACACTCCATTCTCATTTACTTCAATTTTGCCCATCCACCCATCCATTGCCTTTTCATTTGCCCTTCCGCTCCACTCAGAAATAAAGTGAAAAAATTGGAGAGAGCCATTTCAATTTCCCTTCATTCTCAGCCATCTCAGCCCTCATCTACAAGTTTTCTTTAAAAAGCCCTCCGAAGCGACCATTTAGGAAATTTACACACACTTTCTGTATGCATCTGCTCTACGCTCCCACACATGTGCAAATCAACTATCATCTCGTTAATATTAATTCATTTTCTTATCGTTTCAGTTCCAAACGCTCCAATGTGTATGCATTCTGCATCTGCACGCCTCAAGTATGGGGGTTTCCAAATATGGTGTCATAGAAACTCAATTTTGGAAACTTGGTTTTTTTGTTCACTGTTTTTAAATTGTGTTTTGCTATTTACAAAGAGGCCAATTTAATGTTTTACAATTTTTCAAAATGTTCAAATTCCTATTTGCCTTTTATAACAGAGCTTTTCAAGTGTGAATTCAAATCATTGTTGCAAGGATGCTATCTGCGTACCAATGCAAACATGCTAGTATTTAGAAAGCGAATTCCCTCTTGAATTTTCACTCTTAAACTTTATTAATAGTTAGTCAGCCTGTCATTTTGGTGCTGTCTCTCTCCCCTCCTCCTTGCACAAGGCAAACCGAAGATTTACCAATAAGCATCACGGACCAAGCAGCGAATTATGAAAGACCTTATGGACGAACATCCAGGGAAAGATTGGCTTCGTAAGTTTGGTATGACGCTATTGTTGAGCCAAAACGAGCAATTTACGAAATTGAAATTTTGCAAAATAAGCGAATTCTGCCCACAAAGGACTACCTACAGGTACTATCCCAGAGCTCAAGGCTGTAATTTGAATTTTTTAATGCTTTCGCATCATAAAGAGCAGAGTTTTAAAAATGGAAAATTAATTTCTTGGAAAGCAGGCAATTTTTCAGGGTATAATAAATGCCTCAGTAATCGATTTTATTTGGAGAAACGTGGATGCTCTTCATAGGCAGAAGGTGAGGGAGAGAAAAATAGGCTTACGTGAGCTAAATCTTTCAAACGATATATTATTTATAAACACCGCACTTTTTATCTCCGGTGGCCCACAAGTCTTAAATACCCACTCGGATGCTTAATATGCACTGGGATCATTTTCCGTTGACTAGCAATGGGAAGAGAACCAGCTCAGGGGAAACTAATAATGTGTGCGACGCAATTTACAGACACATTGTGTGCAGACGCTGAGCAGAAGAGAAAATGGAAATGAGTCAATTTATCAGCCGCGTGTCGTCCCTAACATAACAAGAACCAAAACCAGGCACGGAGGTCAGACGTTGCAGCCCCCGACTCTTAATAAACTGCTTTCGGACACCTCAATCACTTTCAAGTATGACGTCATACAAACGGATCTTTTACAAAGAGCAATATCCCATTTTGTATTTCCTTAAAATGCTAATGTCATGTTTTACTTCATTTAAAAATGCTAATATCGTGTTTTTACCCTTTAAAAAGGTTGAATCCATTGTCGCATTTTTTGAAAGGACTAATATTATGTTTTACGATATGAGGTCATATTTGCAAGGCTCGTGGGCGGCAAGGCGAAGATCTATTGTTGTGGGTAATGTGTAGTATTTCATCTGGGTTTAGGCTTAGACTTTTGTCCCTGGCTTCCCGTTTAGCTCTGACACGGATAATTATTATTACCTCACTGACTTGGAATGCGTGTGCATGGCTGTATGCTTCACTGGTGACACTTTCCCATAAGCTATGCCAACAATACGATCCACAATTCAGAGGGCGAAGGCCACCACCAGTGCAGTGCATGGACGCATTCCTTTTTCCCGATCCTTATTCATGTTTGTTGTCCCACTCGGCCCTTCCACCTCCCAACTTCCTCCTTTTGTCCACGGACCCAGTCGCTGTGGAACAGCAGCAGCTATTAAATTTGTCCTCTGCCTACCCTTCTCCTGAAAATGCAATTGTGAATGCTATCTGTCGGACAGTGTCAGTTTCTTTGGAGTCATTATTTCCATTGTGACATTGTTGGAGGCTGAGCCCCACTTGAGTGTCAGAATACTCAAACAATGTGAAACTACACGCTCGGAAGTCTCCCAGCTCATTCTGCCATCAATGTGACTCTGACGGATCAATTTTTAAATATGAAAAGGCTCTTCGGTCCTGGATGACCATTCAAACTCTGTCAACAGCAGGACAAATACTTCTAAATACCACAACAAACCTTCCGGTAGCATCTTTGATGGATACTACTCACACAATGAAAAACCATGTGACCAACTTGAAAATGTCAACGACATAAATTAAATATAATTATGCGGGGCTGTCTCCACGTAGCTTTAGAGCGTTGGATGTTTCCGTTACTGAGACAAATATAGAAAAGGGGAAATAATAAAATAAAACGATCTTCCCCCGCACACGTTTCAATAACAATGCGAGCTCTTCCTGCTCATATCAGCAGAATCAATAGACAATGAATAACAAACAAGACCAACTGCACTCCTTCCTTGTCATTCATCCCCGTTCTATTCCATTTCATTTGCCCAACAATGAGGATCCAGAAGCTGCAAACTAATAAGCAGCCTCGTCTTAATCCTTTTCCCCTTTCCCTCAAACTACTGCCATATTTCCAGTCCGATAGATTCATTAGCAATTACCAAGAGAGCCGAGTCCCTTCGGTTGTGTCGGAGGAATCTCTCTGCTGGCCACGGGACCACGAGCGTGCATATGCAGGGGCGATAACAACATGTACACACTGCCTACTACAAGCGCATCTCATCTGATGACTGTCCGCAAACCGAGACGCCCCATCTACATAACGGGTGTAAAAAGACCAGAGGCAATGCCATAAAATCAGACACTTTATAAACCATTATAATATGGCCATGGCTACGGACCCTCAATACTCTCATTTCACAGATAATCATCCTAATTCCCTCCTCAGGATAATACACTCGAGATTTACTTTTTTTATCCCAAAGCACATGAATGCACCTACACCAGTTCTCTGTCCTGTTGGTTGAGGCTTCAGCCGAGTAACTACGTAAGTGCAGAGGGCAACCAAATCCAAGACAAACAACCCATCAGCAGCCTCGCTCTCTCATTCCCCAGACTCAATCTGACCCCCAAACATTTATCATTACGAGCCGTCCACATCAGCCATATGCACAATCCAATTTGCTAGACACAGATCAACCTATTTTGTGTATGACACGTTATCTGTACGACAAGGGGCCTTCCAAGTATCACTTCGTAGAACACACTTGTTTCAAATGCTTAAATACCATCGTTTACACTCGTTCAAAAAGTTTATTCAGAAAAGGGTAATACTATTTCTTTTGTACTGTTTTTTACTTTGAAGTCGCTTGAAAGCGTCAGCATTGTTTCTAACCTCTTTTAAAACGTTCTATGTTGTTCTTATGAAAAGGATAATGTTTGTACACTTTTTAAAAACACTAATCATTTTTGCGTTTCTTCGAAGCGTTTTTCAAAGTGAGTTGGTACGACGTCATACTTGCAAGGCTCCGAAATTCTCCCACAGATGCCTTGATATGCATATTTACGCATAGGCGTAATTTGTGATTGGATCCTAATGTGCCGCATCAGTAGGCAGACTACCTGCAGGTTAGCAATGGCCAAACCGGTATGCACATCCAATGCAATGTTATGCCTACGTGCTGCCTCAATTTCATTTCAAGGCTATGATTTTCTTATAAATAATTATTTCTCCTTTCATTTTCTAATGAGCTGAGTTCCAGACGCACACACAATCTAAACTTTTTCGAGGAGGCTGGCAGAAGAGTGAAAATTATGTTGGCTACTTAAGGAGAGGATTACATAATCACAATCTTCTCAATCCAGTGGATTAAAAAAACTGATTTAGGTAAATGGAAAGCTTAGAGCTCCAATTGGGACGGAGAATTGAGACGTTGAAATTATGGTGCATGGGCGTTCCTTACTACGTGAGTCTAATCAACTGAGCAAGTTATAATTTAAATCTTAAGACAGTCTTAGAAGAGGCGACAGTTGCAAATAAAATATTTAAATAAAAAAAGTTTGCTTTTTGGTCTGGTGCTGGTCTTTGATCTGAGCTGATGATAAGGAATGAAGGGAAGAATGCTCACGCTCCTCTCACTCCAAGCCTGCTGCTCATCACAGCAAACAACAATACACGAACAATCCAGAGAAAAGTGTTTAGTAATCAAAGGGGAAGGGAGTAATGGGGGAACGGAATAATATCAAATACTTGGCCGACCAACTATCGTATAGCAACAATTCACTTTGAAAATACCTTTAAAAGACGGCAAAAATTCTAAAAGATTTAGAAACGTACTAAAACCTTTTTAAAAAATTCAAAACCAGCTTTATACTTTCGGAGACAGTGTAGTCCATTACATTTGGGTATTTCGAAGAGCTCAATTCTATTTCATGCCCCTACACCTTTAGTCCACTGCTCATGAGAGCAACAGAGAGCAGGTGTCTTTCATGGCGATGAGCCGTCTGCAAAAAACAGTTTATTAGTCGACCAAGTGAGTCTGTGGAAAGGAAAGGAAGAGAGTGAGTGAGCCCAAGATAGAAATGATCTTTCCCATCACAACATAAGCCATCATTATATCATCAGATCTTTGGATTTTCTATTTTCTACATGCCTTGCTATCCAATAACCAGTCAACCGTCCCATCAAAGCATCAGCTCGTCACGTCGCTCACTTCACCTTAAATTAATCTCCCGACCAAATCCAAAACCGAAACCAATTTTTACGAGGGTCCATGTATTCGCTAATGCTATGGAATACGAGAAACGTCTCTATCAGTGACACATACAAATAACTCTTGATTATTGTCAGCGCCACAATTAAATCTTTCCAAAGATCTCTCCCGTTTATCTGCTTAAGTGACATCTTATGAATTAAGACTTGGCCAGAGTAAAGCTCACTGAGGGAGTCTTATCATTCCGTCGTACCGTCAGCAAGTGAACAATGCACAAAGGGTAAAAGGTAGGGAAGGGTACTGAGGTTGCAGAACGACGTAAGGTTTTTGGCTTTCAACTGGACATTTTCACTTGTCTGTAATGCAAATGTAACGCTATGTGAGGACGTGGAAAAAATGGAGGAACAAATAAATTGGACAAATAAATGGGACAAATAAATACAGATTGGGTGTAGAGCCTGAAAAGAAGATTAGAGACTGAATGCAGTGAGCGTCGTGTGGGGGAACGGACCTTGTGCTGTTTGCGTGTTGATGAAGGTCTTGATGAGTGTGTCCGTGGTCTGCGTGTAGAGCGAAAGCGCGTAGCGCAGCGACTGGAGCTCGGCGGACTTTTCCAGGAAAGTCTTCTTGAGTCCGTTGCCTCCTGCGTGGAAGTAGTTTTTGATTGTGTCCAGCGCCACCTCCAAGATCGCACACTGCTTCGGCGACAAGTTCTTCTCCAGCTCCTGCACCACACAACATCAATCATCTTAATTACAACCTCCAGCTTAAGATCCCGTAGCTCCTCCTTTCGGACTCTGCTATTCTCAAAGAAGCTCAGGAGTATTTGGACTAAGCACAGTTTACACTGTCATCTAAACACATTAGAATAGTCGGTGGCACAAGTGACCTTCCAAGTGTGACGTCATCCAAATCACTTTTGTTAACATTAATTTTATTTTCGCACATCTTCAAACGGTAATTTACAGTTTGAGAAAGCTTAGATCTATTTTTGTAAAACTGCTTTGAAAGTGAATTGGTGTGACGTCAGACTGGCGAGGCTGAAGCACGGAAACGATTAGGAATTTACCATGACTCCACTTAAAGCAGACTTCACATCCTGTCCTTTAGCCATATGATTTTTAAACAAGCGAGACATGTCTTCGATCTTTGCATTTGCCGCAATGTTCGAGGCTTTGTCAGTCAAGTTCTTAAGTATCATCTGTGAAAACCCCATTAAAATCAAATTTAAAATCCATCTTTAACTCACTAGCATTTCCAACTTCCAACATCCCAACGCAAAATCAATGCAATTAGATTTTTTCCCCTATAAGCCCTCCCATTATAAATCATACATTATCGTCATACAAGGGAAAATCATAAATACAGATTAAGGGAACAAATAATAATAAAAAAAATTAACGATGGCAAATAACCTCAGCTTTGTTTTATTCTCTCAACTTTGTCGGCAATGAAAAAAACGCTACTACCTTGAATGTTAAATACACTGACATTGAAATTTAGAAAATAAAAATATTTGTCTTGATTTATCGCAAATTCCATTTCACAACGATTGTCTACTTACTCTGAAAATATTTGTGCAAAATTCGCATTAAAATAAAACAAGATTTACGATTCGATGGCCAATCCTTCTGAAAAAGTTGTAGTCACCCAAGAAAAAGTAATTTGCAATTTGTAAAATATTAAAATATGGTCTCATTACGATAACTGCATTATGACAGCTTGGGTGCTTAGCTTGATATTTCCCCGCCATATAAAAATTCAAGAGGACTAAGAAATAGTAATTTAGAGGAAACCCATGGCAAGTCGTAAAATGAGCGGAGAAACGAGTTTTCCACAAAATAAGTTGACCTGCACCTACACTAGTCTACGTTGGGCTGCTCTGACAGATAACAGGTTGAGCTTTTGAGTTGAAAAATAAAAGGAATGGACACTGATATGTGACTGAACTGACTGTGAGCCGAAAAGTGAACTTGTAGTTCCCCGAATGAACATAAAACAAAAGAAAAGAGGTCAACTGTTGAGCATAGGAGTGAACGTGGTGGCATAAATCAAAGGATGGAGAGGGACAGAAGATGAATAAAAAAGAAAGAAATGACTTTGGCGTAAAGCATAAAATAATAATAGGAAGAGAAGGAGTGCTGCTTATGGGACATACGCTCTTATCAGTCATGGGCGGGAGAACAACGGCTTTCTCGAGGGTCTTCATGACGATCTTCCAGAGTTCCTTCAGCAGTCGCTTCAGCACCGTCTTCTCGCAGGATTGTGCGTACAGCGACAAGGAGCCTGCTCCAAAAAAACATCCAGTCAAGTGAGCGTACAAAGTGCGATAAAGATCAATATAATTATTCCCTTCCACTTTGCCATCCCTTCCTTGCCTTGCCATGCCTTGCCTTCCCTTCGCTCCCTTCCCTCCCCTCCCTTCCCGCGTCTCCCCACAATTCACCTTCCGACTTGAAGAAAAATGAGACTGTCAATGAGGAATTCTGTGGGAGTCACCGCCAAACGACAGAGCACAACTCAAAAATTCAAAGCCACATTTAAAATGAAATGCCACCAGCGCTTTTATAACCATCTGTGTCCTTTGACCAACCAATAATTTTATTTTTTTGTCACAACCGTCCTCAACAATATGTAGCATCTTTCCAATTGAACAATTCAGGGAGTCAATCGTGCTTTCTGGAGTTTGATTTGGGGGTTCTTTTGTCTCAGACTGGAATTTAAAGATGGAAAGGCTAATTAAATTATACATGGAATTTTGAGACCTCCCTCATTAAAGCGTCACTTGGGAAAGAGTTACAAAGCAGAGTAAAATGGGTGATAACTCCGAGTTGAGTCCTTATTCCGATCATTAATTAGTTTTATAGACTCGTTCTAAAAGTCAGAAGGGAAAAATAGTGTACAGCTGTTGAAAGGGGAAATCTGTACGGTAGCATATCCACTACAGAATCATATCGCTGGATAAGATGCAAAATAACAAACGTGTTCTTAAAATCTGATATTGACCCAAAATATTTTCATATTTTAACACGTACGCATGCCATTCGATTATTATTTTAGAAAAGAAACAGCCAGGCTTTGCATGTGTTAAAAGTTGCAAATGAACAATTGGAACTTTTAAAAAAGTGTAAATTCAAGTTCTTCAAGTTTCTAAAAGTGCAAATCAAGGGTTTGCATCTTTTTAAAAAGTAGGAGTATTTAGTACTTCGTATTACATAAATAACTAATGGAATCGGTATGATTGAAACAATGGTGCCTATCTAAGGCTTGATTTTGCATCCCAGGAAGCGATATGCAGTTTCCAGGGGAATCATTTACTATCTTTCACATCTCCGTGATTTCCTTGAGCAAAGACCAAAGGGTACAGGCATTTAATTAAAGACAACTTGGAAAGTCCTGATGTGAGAGATAAACTGAATTTGATAAGGCAATAAGAGCGCTAGGGTTTCAAGTTGAAAACGTCAAGTTCCGTTCTCCAACTTCTGGTCCCAAAATTACGAGGTGGATTGCACTGAAGGAAGGCTTTGACAAGACACTAGAATCCGCACTTGAATAGACTCATCAATAACTACGGGTAGGCAGTGTTAATAATAGTAATAATAATGATAATAATAATAATAATAGTAATAGTGTGGGCAGGCGAGGGAGTTGATCTCACCGTCGAGCAAGTCCATGAGCGGTCGGAGGACTTCGTCCGCCTCGGCAGTGACTGCGTTGCGTTGAGAGGCTTGTGTGATGTTGAACTGACCTTGACCCTTGACCGCCGCCAGCAGGTCACCCAGTTCCCGGACACTCTGCGTGATCCGCCCCTCCAGACTGAAACCACAAAGACAATAATTACTCATCCGTCACACGAACGGCACCAGCAGCAGCAGCCACGCCAAATCTCAAACATCACCGCCACTCGGGTGTCTCAGCCAATCAGCCAACAGTGCTGCCCTAGTCTAGTCTGACTTGACTAGACTTTTCCGCTTTTTTGGGTCACTTGACTTGACTAGACTAGACTAGACTAGCTGACTCTTTCAAAACTTGTGAGTTGACTTGACTAGACTAGCAAGTGGCGCAGAAAAAAATGACTAGCCTTGGCTAGACTAGCCGCGATTCTTTCCATGTTAAGGGATAGCTGACTTGTTGACTAGACTAGACTTGACTAGGCTAGATTTTGTATTGACTAGCCTGGACTAGACTAGGCAGGCCACAAAAACAGTGTGACTGGACTAGACTAGCTGCCTTTGATTTTGAACGTGACTAGACTTGACTAGACTAGCAAAAATTTTGGGCATCACTGTCAGCCAATGCCAACAAAATCAACTTCATCATCAGAAACATTCAAACAGATTATCGCACTCTTAAGCCTCCACACATATTGCACGTCCGCACCACACACATTCCAAATTCCAAGCCTTCTTTAAACCTTCACTAACATAAGGGCCATCCACTATGACGTTCTGGAAATGAATTTTTTCAAATATAATCTCAACTCTGTCAAAAAGTTTAAGTTGTAGTTTAGCATTTTGGAAATGGCTAATAAGTATTACGTTTTCGTCTCTTTTAAACAGTTTAAATCAATTTAGGCATTTTCTCAAATGGCCAGTATTTATAACAGTTTACACTTTATGAAAAAACGTATATCAATTTTTGCATTTTCTTAAAGCGTTAGTACCACGCTTCGTACTATCGCATCTACAACCGCACGTAGTCGAGAAGAAGAGGCTAATATTACGTTTTGGCCCTTTTCAAAGCTGTTTTTCAAACCGAAATCCTATAACGTCAGAGCTGCAAGGCGCCTAACGTCACTCTACGTCAGCTTCATTAGTTACAAATACAATAATAAGTCGTTCTATCTCGGAACCACAATTTGAATGTGGCAGTCCAGCAACCCTAACACATCTTTCCATGCTGTACATAATTTCATAATTTTGGTTTTGGTTTTTATCAAGCAACCAGCCAGCTGATTATGCACGAATAGACTGACAACAAAAATGTTCAAAATAAGGATCTGTTCTGATTTTCTTGTCCAACTCCAGCCTGCCGTGAGTGAGTTTACATTGAGTCTGTGCTGAGCTGAGAAAATTGAAGACGCTTCGGTTACAAGGAACCGTGGAATTACAAGCTACACTTGCAACAACAAACTTCATTCTTACACGCCTCAGTCCCTCACATCGCCACGCAAGTAATTCGATAACTATATCACATTCGTTATTCACAAAAGGTAAACTATCCCAATCAATTCAAATCGTCTCTGAGGAAGCATTCTGGCCCAAGACAAGCGTCCCCTTAATTTCTTTTTCAGTAAGTCACAGCAAGCAATTGCTTATCAAGTGCAAATAGCACTTTCGTACTATTAGCACTTTTATAGCAGTACAGATGTTATCAGCGCTTTTTCACATTTTGAAAAGTTACAAGTGGAACTTTTGAACATTAAAAAAAGAAAATAAGGCTTATACATATTTTCAATCGGAGCAAATAGCGTTCTTACGAATTTGGAAAAAGCGTAAATACAAGTTTCACCATTTGTATGCATAAAGTAAATAAGTTAGAAGTTGATTGTAGGGACTTGTTTCGAAATAACATTAATAAGAGGACTTGTGTCAGAATGCATCTTGACCGACGATACGAATGAAGGTAGCAGTGGGCAGAAGAAGATAGTTTTGAATAAGTGGGAGAACACATTGGAGAGCCTGGACTAAATATACCTCTTTGTAAATTGTAAAGCAAGCTCGTCGAGAACAGAATTGAGAGATTGTTGTAATTCTTTTAAGATGTTCGCAGCGTCCTCCTCCAGCTTCTCACCGCCCATCGCTTCAAACAACTTTTCAAGCTGAACTCGAAGTTGTTGGATGTTGTTCATGAGAATGCAGGCCTGAAATTCATAGGAAATCCATTGGTCGTTAATCAGGTTTGAGGCTGTAAATTGAGAAATTGTGAACTTTGGCTCTCCTTGTGCTTTACTTACGACTCTTTCGTCGGACACGTGAGCGGGGAACTCTTTCTTAACGATGTCCGCGTAGGCCAGGAGGACTTTGACGATGGTTTTGGCAAATCGCTTCATGTAGCGCTTCCAAATGTCCGGGTCCGGACACTCCAACTTGGACACCACATCAAAGCACTGGGTCAGCTGAGTGAACACATCAACGACGGAGACGGAAAATAGTGCGTGCTCGCTGCTTTTCTGGAACTGTACAGTTAGCAGTCAAAAGAACCATTCATTAATAATTCACCATTAATTGCCAAATAAAATGCAGATTATCCTCATCACTTCATCCTTGTACGGACGAACCAAATTACTCCGACTACTACTGTAATCGTTCTAATAATTATTCCCATCTAATTTTTCATACACTATTTATTGCCCTAATTTACATTCATTAGCAGTGTAATTTTCATTCTCATCTCGTTATCCATTTTATTTTATCTCTCAAAGCCTAGTAGTAGCTATGCACTTTATGGTTTAAAAAAACTTGTTTTCTTAAAACTCAGTCTAAATAAAGTAAAAAAGCATGTACTAGCCAACCGAACGCTTCCCACATAAATTCATTTCAATGCTTCCTAGAAACTGCGCAGCGTCATTTAATAAAAATTTGAGCAATCCTATAATACAAGTGGTTAAGATTCACGTTAACGTTTATCCAATATTATTTTAACTAAGTTTTCAACTTCCAAGAAGAGATCAAATGAGTGTGCAAATAGTAAAGTACAGCCTATTTGTTGAGAAAGAAGGGGAAATATTTGGCGTTCATGGGTGCGCGTTGCTCTAAAACTTAAGGATCTTAACTTATTTTTAAGTAATTCTGGATAAGGGTTGTTTTGGATTTTAACCAGCGATAAATGACTTTTTCCAAGAACTGCCCCTATCAGTTCGCCATCATCTCCCTTGGACGGAAGTAGATACAAAAAAGCACAACTAGCGCTATCGTGGAGCTAAGAAGGGGCTGTTTGTACGTGGCAGAGGAGAAAAGAGGGGCAAAGAATCCCAGACTGCTCTGCATGACTGAGACTGACACTGAGAATGGAGAAGAAAAGGGAAGAAAAGGGAAGAAGATGATGCAGTGCAAATGGAGGGCGAAGAAGAGGCGGAGGTGTTCTACAGCTTTTTTTCATTATTTTCGACTATAAACTTCTCAAGTCCCGCCTCCTTTCCTTTCAAAACTAATTCATCAGCGGGTTTATCGTTAAGTAAGTACGGCATTACATCATCACTCGTGAATAAAATAATGACACCTTCCTCTTGAGCTGGCATTACACGGATCCGTTCCGTCATTCCATGGCCAGGCTGTCGAGTGACAGGCTGAGAGGCAAACAACTATTTACTAAAGATACATACGCACCTCACCCCATTTAACAACTACCATCATCCTCACACAATAAACTGAACAAAGCATAATCACCGGACTAAACTTTCAGTAGTCAAACCTTCCTTCCACAACCACTAATTTTTTCATCAAATTTTCACGCAATCAAAACAATTTCTACATCTTTATTTCTCCGGATACATCCAACAATTATGCACTGCATGTAGTGATCTTGCTATGGTTGGCCAGCTTAGAGACAGAAAAAACTCATAATAACCGCCATAACTTGTAAATTATGATTTCCTTCGAATCATTTCCATCTGAACCAATCTGTACAGGTAATTTTGGGTAATTTCAAACTATTATAATTTTATCGCTGATTTATCAAGCACATCTGCAACAGTAAAATAAAAAGAAAAAACTTGTCAGCGAGTCCGAGAAATGAAGCTACCCAGAGTCCGACGTGGTAAAACTCGTAGTTTTTTGTGCTACGTAACAGCAAAATAAACACCAGCTTTCCTTAGCATAGAAATTATTACTTTACCATTGTTTCTAGAAAAAAATGGAAGCATTCTTTTTTTTTTTGCCTTTTCAAAAAGGCATACATAGATTTAGGTACATCAAAATATAGTAACCGTATGGAGATCTGTTCAAGTAAACCAAGATAAAGAAAGTAAATGAAATACGAATTTTCAAAATCCTACCAGCCAACAAGGCAATTAACACTTGTAGAGTTTGTAATGAAGAATTTGATAAAATTCATTTAATTCTCAGAATATTCCGGTGACATAAATTAAGCGGAGAGTGGCCTCAGAGAATTGTTTTGACAGAAACGACGGTCCCTAAGTGAACTCCCTTGCTGACTGTCCCCTTGGAGAAGAAGATGAGTTTTAAATAAATAGAAGCACAAGATAAATGATTATGCTGAGCGTACCCCATCTTTCTTATCTCGATTGAAGGCACCATGTAAGTACTCTAATGAGACGTCATCATTCTCATTCAGCCACTGCATCACGAAAGGTTCGAACCACCTGAAAATATCGGAAAAGGTTGGATCATCATCATTACTTGAGAGAGACTTGAAGGGAAAAGACAGATTGCACTCTCCGTGGAAAAGTCATTTAATTACAGGCTTGGAGCGGAAAGTGGTCGTGTGGATGGAGAAGGAACTGAAGGAAGGCTTTCGATGAGCTAACAAGGCAGTGAGTGGCCAAGTGATCTTCTCCTGGCCTTTGGCACTTCGCGAAGGTGCTAATAACAATAAAGGAAGGAAGGTTAGGATTAGAATTAGGAAGGCGGGAGACGATCTCCGAGGAAACTGAGACGCAATCTGTCCATTATCCCTTCCCGTCAATAACAATGCGGCACTGCACTTCAAAGTCCAAGGGACGTCGGTGCTGACGGATTCAGGATTATCATTAAAAAATCAGCCTAAGATCATTCAATTAAGGAGCACAAGGAATTCCAAATGGCAGAAAGTTGTTCAAGAGTCGAAGCCTGACGTGAATGACTGAATTCGTTTCACGTGTATTTAGCATACCCACTTGACACCTTGCCTTTGTACGCTTTATTTGTTGAGGGAAATTAAATTTCTCTGGGAAATTGAAGGCTAATTAAGGGAAGGACAGAAATAATGTTTGAAGATGTAGTTGCATTGCTAATGTTGACTTACGCTGGGTATTCAGGCACAGATCCCTTGTAGGGTGGCACTTCTTTTACATAATTATTGTACAACCATTTGACTTTGAAATGTAAATTCATGTATGCTGATGATTTACAGAGACGGTGCTGCTCATGTTCTTCCAATGCGTACTTCATGTCCACGGCAAAGAGGCTCCACATCGTAGCTGCAGACAACTATAGAAACAAAACAAATCCTTTAAATTCACCCGCACACTCATCGCTGGAAGGAGTCTTTCAATTATGACGTCATAGGACTGGGGTTTGAAAAAAGGCAAAAATGCTAATACTCTTTTGAAAAAACTTTATTGTAGCCTTTTTAAAACATTCAAAAATAGATCTACACTTTTTAAAAGAGTGTAAAACAGGGAATTTGTCCATTTGGAAAAACTATTTTCTACAACGTCACTCCAGAAAGGCCCCTTGCAGTGCTCATGTTCAGCGAAGGCAAATCCAACCAGCATAGCTTTAGCGTGGACAGAAGAGCAGAAATGTATTCAAACTATCAATTACAATTAGTTTGTATTTTCTGTGTCTGAATTAAAAAGGTAATTAATATTCACTGCTCCATTTAAACAATTAGCTCTACAGGTTTCTTTCATCTTTGCTAAAAAGCTTGGAGCCAGTTAAAGTTTGCATAATGTATATAATAAGAGAGTCATAATTATTATATCGCATTTAATTTATTCTTATTTGGGCAGCAGAACCAATTAGGCAAACTGGAACTAGAACTGGGATCTGCTTTGCTGGATTTAATTTGTACGTACGAGCACTTGCACATACAATAACTCCCAGCTAAACTCCAGTAATTATAGTCTACGAATTTTTATGTGCAAACATAAAATTAAAATCCGTCAGTTAAGCTCCCTTCCACTTCACTGCAACTACGAGCGAGTCTGCTCTGCTCCTGCAAGACTATTCCAACGTAATGCTTTATGAAAATGGAATAAGTTTCTTTAATTAGAGCAACAAAACAAAACTGCAGACAGTTAAACCGTAGTTAATTGAAAAACAACAAAACTAGGATCCCGAGAATATTATTATTCTCCAGCATACGAGACTTAAGAGGACAGCAGTCTCAAAGCACTTACATTCCAAAACAACAGGATCATTAAGACACAAGTCACAATGCTCAACGGAGACTCATATCGCTGGCTAAGATGCAAAATGACCTTGCCCAAAAATGTCCTACAACATACAAATTCCCTTATATTTTCCCATTTGTGTAACACATGCAGAAAGGACGCTGTTTACATATTCAAACAAGTGAAAATCGAGATTTTGCATGTTTTTTTAAAAGTGTAAATAAGGGTTATATATCTTTCAATCAATGCTTTGCATTTATTAAAAGTATTCTAAAAACGTAAATTGAGTTTTCAACGCATTACAACAGTATAGATTGAGGCGCTACTTGTTTTTAAAAAGGGCAAAGATTATATTTGGCAGAATGTTAAAGAGCCCATTTCATGAATACATATGTGAGGAAAAATGGGAAGATATTGTGGAATTCTTAAGGCTGCCTGCTGACTCGTCACTTTGCATCTTGAGCGGCGATATGTCTGGTGTAGTTATGAAAGATTGGCTTCTAACTTTGAACTTTACTTGAAGTATACGCTGCAGTGATTGAAGCTAAAGCAAAGTGGTTGGGATTTGCATTTTTAGTGCGCGTGGAAATTCAAGTGTGGAGTTAATAATTAGATTAACCTGTCCGATGTTCAACTCCTGCGGAAATTGATTGAGCACGGGCGCATAACTATTTTTATCCTCTTCAACCACAGACACTATTAAGGCAATTAGTTTGTGCCAAAAGTCAACACTGTCTAATCTTGGTCCATTGTCATCCGCTTCCCGCTTCGGCTCGTTTGGATCAACCTGCAACAAAACATCTCACTTTTAAAATCCATGCGAAGCAAAATAGCGGATGTACTAACATCACTGAAAAGGCACTGGTCTTTTAAATTCACAATGCATTCTTATGCTCATCCAACTTTCCGCTTTCTTTCCACCCATGCGCAATGAGGTGCGTACTCAACTTGTAACCGGCATTTATTCAGTTACTTTTACTCCGGCATCAAAGTGCGTACATGCATATCGCGGGTGAAAAAGCATTGCGGCGTCCAGTTCCCCCTTGAAAGCATTCCCACACAAGTTCTTGTAAAGTCCTTATGACGGAAGTCCCACATTTAACTCTCTAAACCAGAGTTATCTGTGGAATCCACGTCAAAATGATTGAACTTGGCCGACAATGCTTCCTGACCGACGCTATTGCTTACAGTACCCAGGAGCTGAAATTAAATTTGAATCATTGGTAGTGGACGGAAGGTGACATTGTCCGTGACACGACCCGCCGTTAAGTGACTGCCAAGTGAAAGAGGGAGGCTGGACGAACCTGGAATTCTCTGGAGTAGAGTTCGTAGCAGTTCTCGAAGAGGAACTGGTACGTGGAGCGGAGGCAGGCCTTGACGCAGTCCTTGACGACAGTGCTGGCCCGTGGTGGACTCGACAACTCTTGAACCTGCAAGGAAACAGCAAACCAGTCAACTCGACCGTCTCCATCCCAACAGCATCTCCCAACTCATCTCATCATTTATCATCCTCGGCAACAGCTTGTCATCTTTAACATCCACTCTAAAGAGGCTCTACGAGAGGCCGACCGTAGGAAACCAACTCAAATATTTTATCCTAAACTAAGAAATGTACACAACAGCTCCTTACATTCCCAAATACTGATTTTGATTGACAAACTGCCTACTCGACCTACGATCAGAATAGATTTACACGACACACAACATTTACACGAGATGTACGCACCACTTGCATCACACACGCACTGCAAGAACCTAAATCAACCTAAAATGCAATCTACTGCGTACCAATACCAAGAGACGGGGAGTAACCATGTGCACATTTAATTTAGTCTTAATTACTACGACTTGCTACGAATTAGTATGCACATTTGTATTTGTACTTACCAAATAATAACGACTGTATACACTAAACTTTCATTACCCAAGGAATAAGTACTCCAAAACTATTTTATTTAATTACTACTGAAAAAGCCAGTTAAAGAACTTGTGTACTATTTCTAATAGCTCCGTGATTGCAGTTTCACATGTTATCTTTAGACTAGACTCACAACTAACTGACCTACGATAGGAGTATAGAAAAGTGTGGAAAAACTGATGCTACTTATCGTGCACATTTACCTTCGGATTTAATTCAAATTTACTTTCTTCAAGAACCTGTAAAGTAAGAGGAAAAAGACAACCTAAACATTTTTTTGTACACAAAATTTTCTTTGAGCAAACAGTGCAAAATTGTTGGAAAAAGGTTGTGAAAGTTTTTCATTCCACCAAAACTACGTTCACTTAAGATCTGTACTAAGAAAACATTAATTTGTCTCGTATGTTAAAATCCATACATGTGACAAAATGGCTGGAAGTACGCATTAAACATTAAGAAGTCAAGATTTTTTCATCAAGATTTTAATACTAAAAAATAGGTACTCGAAAAAACTATGATAGGACAGAGTAAGAGAGAAAAGACTAAGTTAAGTAGCGTAGAAGTTGGACGTGGGTTTTATGTACATGTTGCATGTCTATGCGTATGAAGGGAGAACAGAAACCCAATCTGTCTTGGAGATTCGCCGTACACGGTAAAGTATAAGCACAGAGAGAATCAAATCAAGGAGCAGGTCAAAAACAATAAATATAAAATCATGTGACTAAAAAATAATAATTGTTGCACTTGTCCGCCACATGAATGTTATTGTTGAGGAATTCGGGCATTTATTCACGTCAAATGCTTTGGGCATTGCGTTCTCTAAAGGAACGGACACGCTGCCTTCCTCCACACAATTGACTCACCAAAAGGAGCAAAAGAAGACGGGATACCAATACATCAACGTTGAAGAAGCATTCTGACGGAAGTCGCCTTAATGCTATTTTGACACAAGTCCCACCAATCAACCTTTTACCTTTTGGGTATATAAAAAGTGTAAATACGACTTTCACGCATCTTTAGGTAAAACTGGAAAACATTTATAAAAATTTTTTCTAACGATTAAATTCTAGGGATACAATAAAACAGGTGATATTTACAGATGTGGGCTAATTCCTTAAAAACATTTTGCTGATTAATAGCAGTTTTACTCATTTCAGAAGGTGTAAAAATTATTGTTATTATTTGTAAAAATTGTAAATACGAGTGCTACTGTTTTAAAAAAAGTTAAAGTGATGCTTACACTGTTTATGATCACAAGTAAAGAGTTCCCTAATGACTTGGTCTTATGACTTTACAGGGACACTTGACTCTGGTTTTAAGGGGCGACTGGACTTGAGCCAGAATGCTGCTTGAGCCAAGATGTGGTTTGGTTTGTTGAGGAAGGGGAGGACAGATGTGTGGAGAGAAGGAAAGTACAAGTCGGAGTCATATTTTTCATGTTGTCATGAGCAAACAGTGTCAGAGAAAAAATCTTTGGAGTAGTTTGGATGATGCAGTAGAACTGAGAGGAGTGAGAGATAAAAAATAGCCGGGAAGAAAGCATAGAAAACAAACAAAGTTCCTATCAAGATTTCCATCCGTCTTTCCCCAAATATTGACTCTGGAAAGATCGATGTGAACTTTGTGGTTTGTGTCAACACGAAGCGAGTCTCTTGTGAGCCTGAGAATTCCGTCCTGGCTGACTTTCCCGGTGGATGAGCTGCCCTCCTTTGGGACACTAAACCGCAGTTGGTTTCCACTCTTCGCCGAGCTTACGACCGTTTCTCCGATTCTCTCTCCTCACCTTTAACACCCGGGCAACTGAGCCTCTGCAGACACACTTGGTCCTAATCCGCATCTCAGACCCACTGCCAAACCACTAAAAGTCCGTCAATCCCATCAATTCAGAGAAGTAATCGTTAATTTCGCATTCTCGCCAAAAACTAGGCTCCGTCTTCACTTACTGGACGCAACAGTCCTGCGGTGTAAGGGGCCTCTCAAGTATGACGACGTAGAAATGCAGCTTTTGAAACGAGTAACATTTCACAAGGTTTCCATCCATTTTTCAATTCTTTGAAAAATAAATGGGCCAGTCTTGCATTTTACACTCAAAAAGTTTAAATCCGTTTTTTAAAACGTTTGTACTAAGTTTAACAGCAACTCAAAAAGTTAAAATGATTTTGTTGATTTTTTGAAAAGTATTACGTTTTCTAAAGTTTTTCATAACATTTTTACAGTTTTGCATTTTATAAAGCTGCTTTCTCTCCCTATAGAGTGACGTCATATTTGCAAGGCCCCTAATGAAAGATGGAAACTATGTATAACAAGGGTTTATCTTATACTTAAGATTAGTACTTAATTTACTTGACGTTCGGGTACTTAAATGATTACAGTAGAATCCTGTAAGCTCGCCCTTAGTAATCGCTTAAAAATTATTCTGGAATTAATTACTAAAATTTACGTCTGCTCTACACAGTTTCTATCGTTATCCTATTTGCTATTGCTCTCTGTATTGCGCAAGAAACTACACAACTATTTATGTTGGTACACACCATGACTATTTGCTATCCTTCGCTGAAATTATTAGGATTAGTTTCATTGAAAAGTTGAATATTTAGTGACTGTATGGAATTTTGAAATGAAATGAAGAGAGAATTTCGAGTGTAGCCGAGCTCATACCTTCATTCGGAAGAACGTGATGCTGGTTAGGAGATCAACTGTGGATTTGAGATCCATCAATTTCTCATTACTGGACGCTGGGAAATTGTTTCGGTACATGGAAAGGTCGATTCGCAAAGAATTATGAAGTTGGTCCAAGAGCTTCACAAACTTTTCTTTCTGCAAGGTCACCAAAAGCATTCATTCGTAAAGCATCACTGAATTATTACCTTTGCACAAGAAATAATTATTCTGCACCAGAATTTATGGCAGCTACATTAATAGAAAGGACAATGCAATTTAGTGTAGATGTAGTCAAGTGAGCAGAATCGGACATTCTATTATTTTACTGTTAAAAACCGAGGAACTTTGTGCGCATAAAGCAATGAAGGAGAGAAGAACAAAACGGAAAACTACGGAAAAAACTCCCATAAACCAACGTCAGGGCGGACGTGAAAGTAATGAAGGGAAATTTCCGTTGGCTTTCATTAGCATTGCCTTCACCTCCCCAACGGGGTTGCTCACAATGCTCCACGTTGGTGACAAATCAAATTTAAATATTTCTTCCTTTGTTATGCAGAATAATAATTTGGATTTCAAAGAACATAAAATGGGAAACTTTTGCAATGGGTGTAATTGTGGGCCGATTATATTTTGGAGTAGCTTCGTGACGGCAGTTGGGAGACGCGGGGTTGGAGAAAGCAAAGGCGACGTGCCAAGGAGTGAGGCTGGCAAGATTAACTTGTTCCCAACTGGAGCACGTCTGCAGTCCAAATGCATAAGCCAGTCTTTTCCGCTCTGCCAGCTCAAGACACGAGGAAATTGCAGAGTGCAATATTGCACTTGAAATTTACTACATTTTCACTCAACCGCACTGCTGCACATGCATACAGACTTCGTATGCTTTGTATGCTATGAATGCTTTGTATCACTCAAAGAAAGCACTCCAAAATATAACCAGACGGAACTTTGCAAGGTAAAACTTGCATTTTGAATCACAGAGGAACAGTTATTGCTTACTTTGGTCACAATTTACGGATCTTTACTGCTTAGCATTTTATTTTTATCTTTCTTTGAAATTCGTAAGGCTTCCCTTTAATTTAAAATCAAGCTCTCTCGGCTACCTTACAACATTTGCAGACGACGTAAACACATTCCCGCACAAGTTCCACACATGTCTGTAACTAGATTAGAATGTTTGTCAGAAATTTTAAAGATTAAATTTAGTTACCCCGAAATTGGAGGCGGCAAAACGATCTGAAGCAGAGACCGCAGAGGAGGCTGTTGTGTGGGCATAGTACGCGTTGATGTTTGCTAAAAGAGTACTCATTACGGCAGGAACACTTGCACATAAATACTTGGTCGACAAACAATGGAAGTGGCTGTAAAAACACATGGAAAATACGCATCAGAGAATCTATTTTAATTATAATTCCAAGTCCATTTACTGCAAAACCGGCAACTTCTGGTCGTGGTGGATTCGATTGGATAATTGGAGTCTGTATCATTATCATTCAAACTGTCTATTCCAACGAAATTTATAAGGCTTCGCCGCCGAAGATGTCAAGCGACGCGTATCCATAAAACCTCAAAAGTGTACACTATTTTTCCATTTTTATTTTTATGTTGATAAAATTAGTTCTAAACTAAGTTTTGCACTTTTTCTAAACAAGCAATACTCCATATCCACCGTTTAAAACATTAAAAATTTTGGTGTTCACTTTTTCAAAACTTATGAATTGCGCGCCCTATAAAAAAAAATGGAAGAATGGGAAAATATTCTGACATATAGCATCTTAAGATGTTAAGGATACGCGTCATTTCGTATGTAAGCAGTATAGGATAAGCGTCGTTTTGCATGTGGAAGAGCGAGCGGCTTTCCTAATAGCCGTATAGTGGAATGGGAACATGGCTGCAGCCACAAAATGCCTGAGTTTATTTTGAGCACCTAACAGACTTGAATTTAAAATGTGGCGGAGATGCAGCCGTAAGCTTAAATAAGAAATACGTTGGACAGGGGAAGACGCATCTCTAAAAACTAAACGTCCGGACTATTTTTATTCTGAAAGCATGCGAGGAAAGGTGAAAACTGGTGAGGCTCGTATGGAAGGGAAAAAGAGTGAAACTGGATTTAGTGTTCCACTGCCGTCTTGGAGGAAACTTTCCACTCCCAATCAGCTCCTTTCTTCTCACGCACAGTCCCAGCATCAAACGGAAAAAGACATAACGAGCCCTCGGACTGGAATACGCAATGACTCGCCCTAAACTTCATCTTGAAGAGATCACATGTCCAGCCGGAATCCTCAGATCGGAGCACACGGCCGAATAATTTATCTCATCACGCGTACACGTTCTTCCTCTCACAGAAGCACATCGTGGGTGAAGAGGCATTAAGTCCAGAACCCGCTTAGAAGCATTCCCACGCAAGTCCAGCGTCCCATTCATGTCATTTTGACGTCACTCCCAACCATCAGCTTTTTACATTAGTATCTTCATACAAAGTGCAAATACCACTTTTCACATTTTTAAATTGTGTTAATTACAGTATATTTCAATTTTTAAAATAATGCCAACCACAGTTTTAGTGTTATTTCCAATTGTTAAAATGGGTGTTTGTATCTTTCAAAAATATTAAGGCTGTTATTTAAACTTTCTAGAAATATTCAAGCTAATATTAAGGCTTTTTAAAAAATCAGTTAAACTGCTACTTGCACTTTGCCAATGCGTGAAAGTGGTATTTGCTCTTTTGTAAACGGAGGTAAAAGTTGGCGGAACCTGCGTGAGAATGCATCTTGAGCCTGGATATACATAGGTCTAGGCATGTTGATATGAATGCAGAAAGATGCGGAGAGTGACTGGTTGGAATAACGTACGTCATGGCTTGATAAATTGACTCGATGCCATATCGCATAGCAAATTCGTCCACGATCTCTTGACCCGTGTCCTCAAAGTAAATCTTCCAAGCATCATCACCTTTGGCACTGGGTAGTCTCATCATCCCCACTGTGAGTTCACACAGGTAATGAAACAAATTCTCATGAAGGCAAGTGTACTGAACGTGGTAAGGAGCCACCTAAACATTCAAACAAACATCAGAGTCAGTAGTTCGCTTATTAAACCCCCGTCATTAAGTCATTCAATTATTTTCCCAACGTCTGCATACTAAACCGCCACACAACTGCTCTGCAGCAATTATGCAAAGCGCACTGCACGCGAAGGAAGCAGACTCAGAATACTCAAACAATTTTATTTTACATTTTAGTTATTCGGAAAATCAACAGGAAATATCTGCAATGAAAGGCAAAGCCGTTACTGATGGCGACAAATGAACCAAAAATATGCCTTAAAAATGTTACCCTTGGGAAAAGTGGAAACGATGAAGGATTAATTATTTAAAATTTTAAGAGCTTCTTATAACTCACTCAAAGAATCCACTAACAATGTTATTACGCGCACCATTAAATAATTGAAAATATTCCGAGGTAAGGAATTGAGATTAAATAGAATAGCTTCTTTGTGAACAGTTAGCCAATCATCGCCATCTATGATGCGCCCAATGACTCAACACTCCTTTCTCGCCCCACTTTATCATCCTTGGCAGCATCTCTAGGAACATCTGTAAGCGCACTTTTTACATCATTACAGCAACGTTTCTCCCTCCTAATTCCTTTATCTGCGATAGAGTGGTAATATTGTGGCTTACTTAATTAAGTAGGCCGTCTGGCCAGTCATGTTAATTCTGCAACCAAATATAGTGCTACTAACTTGACGCTATATCCATTCACCTTCGGACGCATTAATCTCAAAACAGTTCAACTGACGCTAATACAAAAGTGCACAGCTTGAGTGGAAGTCGAGGAATTTAGGAGAGATTACGGGCCGCAATGTCGGAGATTTCTACTAAAAATGTACATGTATCTCCGCTTCAAAGAATAAAAATGTCCCCGGCACTCAACTCATATTTCCAACATGTACATAAGTGCGCTTAGGATCCATGGACTCGCCAGGAATTTGTTATTTTTAGATCAATATCTTTGGGACATTTTTAGAGAGAGGAGAAAAGAACCGAAAAAAAGAAAAGCGCTTGGAATGTGTGTGCAGTGCGTAATGGGAGTGCATATTGGGGAAATAAATGTGTTTGAGTTTGTTGGAAGTCTTGGATTGTTGTGGGTGGAAATAAATGGGGGGGGGGGGATTGTGGGCGACGGGAGGAGGGATTTAAAAATAAAGGAGCGAGGCGAACTTACCTTTTCCTCTCCTTTAATCTCGACGCTAATGTGAAGTCGAATGGCACCGGAGACGGCAGACTTGTCAGTTCGCTTCTCCAGATTGTACCACACATCCATTTCTCCGGAGAGAGTCCGCACCTTCATCAGTCAGATTAATTCCATTAATTACTCTCCGCATCCCTTTCATCCCTACATTTGTCACAAGCCGTCTATTCATCTTCCCCACTGTCTCCTGCCTATCTCCACACGAACCTACGATCCTCCCAACCATACTGTCACTCAACTACTTAAATACTTCTACTGCCACATCCCACAATACACTTTTTAACTCCAAATACTCTTCACACTGCTACAACAAGTCTCAATCTGTGCTTCCATGTCTTCAGAATGCTCATATTGTTTCTTCACTCTTTCAAAACGATCCATTGCAATCGAGACTTGGTTTGAAAAGGCTAGCATTATACATTTTACACTGCTTCTAAAAGGTTTTCATTAAATATTATGTCTAGTTTTGACTTTTTATAAAAAGCTGTTTTTTTGCTGTTTGAAAAAGGGCACAACATTTATTTTTGAATATTTTAAAACAACTTAATATCACGTGCTGACACTGTTTCTAGCAGGTTAAATCTATTTTTGAACTTTTCTAAAGGCTACAACAAGGATTTATTTTCACTTTTTCAAAATACTGTTAACATTTCGTTCTTTTTTCGCAACTGTTTTCCAACCCAAATCGTAGGCCGTCATATGCATTCGACCCAAAAGTGAGTCTTTGCCTTTCTTGTGCATGTGAAGTTGGGAGGTGACTTATTTTCCATCCGAATGCTCTCAAATGGTTCTTTACTTTCACTTTTTGTTTATTTCCTCAACTGTCGGGTAACATGGACCCAGCTGAATCGTAGCAAAGCGGAAGGATTAGGTTCAGTGAGCTATGTTTGTCTGGAATAATTTGTCAAAATCCAAAACATGTGTAGCCTAAAACTCCTGTCCTTTCCCTGCACTGCCTTTGCCTTCCACTCTTCCTTTGCTCCACGCGTCCCCTGCATTAGTTCAACTAGTAAGCACGGCAGACAAACTCAGGGGAACTTAATCATCATAATTGTGAGGCTTGTGCAGCTACCGAGAACGTGGGTCTGCAACTAATGTTCACGTGTCTTCCCACTCAACCCACCATTACACGATTACAGGCTCTTAATGCTACCAAAGGTTAATTTAGAACCGCCTATGCGAACCTAAGACGGCAGGGGCTCAAAATTTAAAATGGAGATGTAATCTAGATTGAAAATCAAACTTTTAAACGGTACATAAATGCTATTTGAAAGTTTGGTGAAGTTTGAGGGTTTTACTTGGAATAGTTTTCACTTCCCAAGACTTACTTCAATGATAGTTTGGCCAAGAAAGTCATCAGACTCTCGAGTGAGCTTCTGCCGGAGTTTGGATTTTAAGTCGTTATCTTCATCCCATACTCGAACTTTGATGCGGTCCGAAGAATTATGGCACTCACTGCAAGCGGAGAGAAAGGCGGAGAGGGAAAAAAACATGAAACAAGTTTAAGCGTATGAAATCATGAATTTTGAGGAGATGCACGTCTGGAATTGAATTTTTCTCTCCACAGAGAATCACTGGGAATACGTTCCACAAGTCTTCCATATTCTCCGGAATCCTTTGCGTAAGATTCTATTTATATTTGCATCTGCTCTGCGAGCAACTTCAAAGGGAAATGGGATTCCACAGTCAACTAATTTCAAACTGTCACAATCAATCCCTGCCTGCTCTTAGACGTCGCTGCAGATTACGCACATCCACTTACCTCACAGCCCCCAAGCACAACGCACCTTTGCGTCTGCACGGGGACGGAAAGTAGATCTGGATCACTCAAGCATCCCATTGTGTGCAAATTGAGAAAAGATTCACAGAACAGTTGACTGTGGAGATACGGAGATGTGAGGTATTTTCAAGAAAGGACTTGCAATCATAAAGTGGCATAAAAAATAATCAACATAATATGTGCTTGTTGTACATATTATGTTGCCGTCGGTGGAAAAACGTTGCGGGATAAGCCTGCGGTCCCATTGAAAAGCTTTGTGACGCAAGTCCAGCATCCTCTTCATGCTTTTTCACGGGAGTCCCAACAATAAACTTTTTACCCTTTTAAAATAAGCAAATGCAGCTTTGTGCTTGCTGTGGCAAAGTGTTCGTAGGCTTCAGCTTTAATATTTTTAAAAGGTTTAAATATCAGTTTTATATCATTTTAAAAAGTGTAAAAACAAGTTTTATATTTTGAAAAAATGTAATTCCAGTTTACAATCTTTGAAAAGAGTATTAGTGACTGTTTTGCAAGTGTCAATAACTGCTTTAATGCTTTTAAAACAAAGTTAATGCCAGTTTAATTACAATTTCATTAAAGTACGCAGTTTGTTTTCAGACCGTTTGCAAAGACAGTGGTAAAACGATGATCTTTGGAACTTTCGTTAAAACTCTGGAAACGCTGGACTTACACCACAATGCGCAATGCTTCTTTTCAGGCGGTTTTTAGCTTTGAATGCATTCCCAGTGAGCTCTTGCCTTGGCTGCAAGTCCATGAATTCAAACCCAGATCCCACACGCATCGTCGTTGAAGGCACGCCAACAAGAGTTGCATTGCTCTCGCATTTTGAAATCTCAAGATAAAATGAAGTCGAAGGGGGGAGAAGTTGCCAAGAGGCAATTAGCAGTTTTGAGTGTTTTGCAGATTGTTTCGCACTACCTGTTGATGTGCTTAAGTCGCTGCGTGGAGCGACGGGCATGCCTTGAAGGACGATGCATGGGACTTGGGGCTGAAGACAGCTGTGCAAGTTTTAAATGTAGTTGGACTTACAAATAGAATTTCTCCTGCCAGACGGGATTGAGCTCTTGCGGCATTGTGCGAGTTCGCTTCTTCACTTTGCCAACTTGGACGGTAACGTAGGGGTCGGAAGTTCCACTTTTATCCTTTGCAATCAATCCTTGTGCGCAAATGACTGCAAGTCGTCGTTCGTTCAATGAGAAATACAAAATATCCTCCATGTTAACACTTTCACCGCCACTTTCCACCAAATCCTCCATTAATTCTCACTCACATACGCAAGAATGCTAGACAGTACGGAACATGCAAGCACAAACATATTGTTCTATACGATAGAAGCGAGTAGGCTAAAGATGGGTTTCTTAAAGAATTTATCACAGCAAAAGCAATCATTCAAAGTCGACAAGCAATATATTTGAGGGTTTGCGCTCTTTAATTAGTGATTATTGTTGTAGGCTTGAATTGAGCGAATGTGTGTGACACGGAACGAGGAAGGCAGCTTTCTGGAATTCAAGCACTTGTCCGCCGTGTAGTGTTAATGATCAAACACAGAAAACTCTAAACACTCAGTTAGAACAAGATTGCCAGAGCCAGAAGCATTGAGCGAAACCAGCACTATCACGACTTTTGTCGTTTTTGTCTTTGTAACTAGCGTTCCTACTTCCTTTCTCTACCTGGAATGCATTACATCGTCACTTAAATTGCAAAATGTTCAGCTTAGCTTCAAAATGGTAGAAATCCACTCGTATCTTAAATGTAAAAGCGATTCATAAAACCCTGTTTTATTGGCTTTACTGTTTTCAAAAGGTTTAACTATTTTCTAAAAAGTGCGAATGTTTTTAGAATATAAATAAATAATGATTTATCACTACTTTGAAAAAGTGAAAACGCTAGCGGCGTTACTGTGAAAAATTGTAAATGCCAGTTTAACAGTTTTTGAAAACTACAAATACATCTTTAACTGATATGGAAAGCAGTAAAACCAGGGTTTACTTGCATTACTATATTAATCGATTTCGGAGATACTAAAGTTAAGCTGACTCTGAAAGTAAGACATTTTGCAGCTAAAGTTGAAAGACGTACAATGCAATACCGTTTTTAATTTTCATTTAACTTTTCAGAACACGAGGGCACAAATGCTCGCTTTTTAAATTGTATCATATTTTACAGATTGAAAGACAAAGGATTTTTAGAAAGTTTTTGTGAAATTTGCGACTGCTTAAAATACGTGCTTTGTGAAGCATGGGAAAATCTTATTTTCCCGCTGTTTCACGGAGGTTGAGGAAAAGAGAGAAAGTGACTGCTGGAAGATTGTCGTCTCTGGTCCCAAACGACGTCTCTTTCTCTCCAAACAATCCTGCACTTCCTTTGCCGCCTCGTGTGCTGCACGTAAGCAAATAAAATGTGGATGAGATGAAATTGGGATCGACGGGTACGTGTAGGGTGGGACGGAGGAAGGGAAGGAAGTTTCAGTTCAATTGATTTTATGCAGAGCCATGGTTATCTTCTACTGGGCTGATGGTGTCTGGATTGTGGCTGGTGGCGATCCTAAGCAAAGCAGTCGTCTCTAAAGAAGCAGTGCGCGTAGGAAGATGTAGTGTGGAAATAGAAAGGGGAAAGTGTGGAAAAGTGTGGAAAAGTGTAGCAAAGACAAAGTGTAGAAGTGGAGCAGACAGAGAGCGAAGGGAAATGGAAAAAATAGCCCATTTCAAGGATTTAATGAGCTTCTGGTAGTCACACTTTCAGTCTACTATCCCGTCGTTCACAAAGTAAGTCAGCTTTCCTGCCTAAATTAAGATTTGAATTTCAAGAGAAGGCATCCAAACTAATGTACGCTGGGGCTTCTCAACTATCACGTCATGGGAATGCTTCTTTTCCATCTTTCGCACCTTTTCAACCCCGCTAAAATCATTATTTACACCCGTTTGAAAGCTCAACTATTTAGCACCTTTCCTCCAAAGGCTAAAATTCAGATTTACTTTTTTAAAAAGTAAATTTACTGCTTGGAATTTTTGAAAAAGGCTGATTTAACCTATTCGCAACTGGGAAACCAATGAAAGTATGCTTTACAAAAGTGATTTTTCTAGAAATTAACTTTTTCAAAACTGTCAAAACTAGAAATTAACATATTAAAAAGCCTTAAAACCCACTAAGTAACTCCTAAGACCTTCAAAAAGGTTTAAGTCAATAAAAGAACATTTTCAAAATGATGTAAAACAAGAAATTAACACTTTCAAAAAAGGTCAAAATACTAAAATAACATTTTTAAAAAGAGGTAAAA
>JAQFZC010001399.1:0-30642 GCA_034695205.1 Dicyrtoma fusca
GTGTGTGTGTGCAAAACTACTCACGTTTGATAGACAGACATGTGCTCATAGAAGAATAAATTATTATCTTCCAACAGTCAACATTTCACACTGTGTGCTGTAGCTCCGCAGGGACATTTTAGCATTTAGGTTTTGGCAATTTGTGGATATGTAGATTTATACTGTAGCTCGTCAATATTGTCATTTAAATTAGTTATTTGTTCGACATACATTGGGAGTGTGTGTCTGGGCAGATCCAAATAGCTGAAGGGAATGTTGAGTGTTTTAGAGTGATAATTATTTAGCAGAAAAAAGGGAAGAAATGTCAAAGGATTCAAACAAGTCACTAGTTAGGTCAGATGAGGGGGAATTGATTATCTGTAGTAAAGTAATCCATTTAATAAAAAATGAATGAATTTCCTCAAAGGTTTCCCGGCAGAGAGATAGAAGAGCCCCATGTAGACTAATATTGAATGGCACATTATGATCAAAATCGTATCCAAGGACAATGAGGAGGCAGGGGAAGGAGGGATAATAAGTGAGTTGCAGAATGTTGCCCTCAGGCACAATTCTACAATTCTACTCAAAGTAAGTAGACACTTACCACTGCACTGGCAGAGTGCACGATACTTCGAAGGACTGACGTACAAACACGCGTGGTTGGTTCACTCATTGTATTCCATTGCATTGCATTGGGAGGAAATACATTGAGAATTCAGAGCCAGAATTTATAAGCAAAGCAACGTCTTTCAGTCCCAACTCTTTTGTATTTTTTTGCCTACCTATGGATGGATGTAAAAGTCCAAGTTACTTAAGTGGAAAAAGAGATATAATATTATTATATCCAGCTGAAGATAACAAAAGTAATGTGCTCACAAGGAATAAAATACAAAGTGCAGAGTGCATGCAAATCAGGAGGAAGATTATTCCTAATTAATATACACTGTATGACTTTTACCCTCTCCGTCTCATTCTCATTCTTCTCCACTCATCTCCGTTACATTTTAAAATTTTGCAACTCAACTTCAACTATTAAATTAAATCTCCTCTCAAACCTTTTTACGACTCATTTTAAAATCTAAAGGGCAAAAAGGGGACTCTAGAACATTCTCTAAAATTGATAAAAAGTTTCGAAATCTTCCATAATTCATATCTAAGAATCTGTAGGCTCAGGTCGTACTCTCTTTACGGTCTCTGTTACTGATACGTAGACAGCGTACGATGCGATGCGAAGCATTGGTGCAAATATATTATTTGAATAAAATAAATATATATCTGCCTATATAGACGATACACACGTCAGCCACAAGAAATTATTGTTTCTATAATATGCATCGAAAAAAAAAGGAAATAAATAAAAATGGAAATGACATGTCTCGACTTATTCGCTACTCCGGCAGCGACAGTGTAGACAGTGCAATGGAGCAAAAATGTCGAATTAAATTATAGATATATTTCATAATATTTATTACATTGCTTACCATGCAACGAACGACTAAGCAGCTGAGTCCTCAGGCATTTCTACTCGTCAAGGTCAAACATGTAGAGATGTAGACTGGCACCATTTACTTTGACTCGTCTTTATTTGACTTGGATTGTGCAAAGTTTATTGAAGTAGAAATAATAATAATAAAATGATACCTGTAGGTATACAGTAGCTCTAGTCCCTGGAAGGCTCAATCCCAAACACTGTCATCTGTTTAGTACTAACTACGAAACTAAGAACTAGTAAGAGCTATATAGCAACAACGTACCCACTTAAAACTGTATGGAATTTCTCAATTTCTAATTTCTATCTTAAGCTTCATCTGCTTCCGTCCAATTTATTTATGTGTGTACAAGAAACTGTAAAGGAATTACAAAAATAATGCATACATATTTGCATTTTTATTTTTGAGTGTACAGACAATTTCATGTTTTATTATTATGTACCTATCTACCTAGTATACCTACCCAAATAAGTATAGCTGTCCACAGTCTATAGTTAAACCTAAGCACAGTTTACGCAGCAGACTCTGCATTTTGTGGCCAGGCTAAACTAACAAGGAAAGATATGTCATGTGGAGCAAATTACAGGAAATGTTCGTAAGTTTGTATTTGTTGTGACAGTAGTTGTGCAGGAGTGTGATCAGCTGAATTAGTAAATGTATAAGGAATGTATGTATATGTATGTAGGTAGACCTACATATATTTATGTATTTATACAAGTTTTCCCCCATATGATCAGTTTAATTATATTGGGTCATATCATGAACGGCCTGACGCCAAAAAGTGTAGTATTTACACATTTACAAAGTGCTGGGACGTAAGTCGCAGTTAAATGTGTAGAAAAGTCCCATTCCTTCATATACTTATACAATTTCCTACAATGCAATGATTACAGTTGACGCCTGTGTTTTCTGTACTTTTTACTAGTTTACTGCACAGGCCACAGGCCACTTTAGTGCTCGTACCTAATCTCTCCTCTCACATAACTTTACTATTTATTTCACTCTAACTACAAAGTTGAGAAGAACAAAAAAAGTTATTTCTCGGTCTCATGTCCCTGCCCGCATCTCTCATAAGTGCCCAGGAACAGAGCGTCAGACGCAAACACCATCAGACGCATTAAAAAAAATACTTTACTGTCCTCACAACGACACAATAATAATCGTCCTTTCTAGAGCAGTAGTGCATTCGTGCATTATCTGTACCAGGAAATACCACTATGGCTACTGTCATTCACTTTTTCATTTCATTTTCTTATCTCTAACTATTTAGTTAGAATAAAAAAAAACCCGCAAAATCCAAATTAAGAGTGTGTAACTTCCTCAATTTTTAATTTAGTGGTATACCAGTTAATATTGCTGCTTTTGGGCTCAAGTGGAGCGTAGTAGTAGTATTAGTCGTAGTAGGATTTTGACTGTATTCACTGGGTTTTAAAGTCAACGTCGTGGCGAAACTGCTGGCAGTCGCGGGAAAGCAATACATCATCTCGAAGCTTGTATTAACGACACATTCTCATAAAGAAATTCATAAGGAAATTACAGAGAGATATGCCTATCTGCCCACAATATTATTACTGAGGTCCTTCGTATATAGGAGAAAAAGTTAGGCTTTTTTTTTATTCTTTTAGCATTTATGCCCAGATGGATAGTGGTGGCATTTGACTGGACGTTTTTTTTTGTTGTTCAAGCTACATTCATATAGCTTGCGTGTGTGTGTACCCTGTGGTTTTATCTGTATACCGCGTGCAATATTAATATAATAAATATGTGCCTAGTCCCATCTCCTATGACTTTGGAGGTACCTATATATAAATATAGCCAGTAGAAAAGTACACAAATCCGCATAAGTAGGCTTTACATGCCTAGGTAGGAAGCATAAAATAAAATCCCTTATTTCTTGTTCCAAGTTATAGCTCCAGCTCCAAAGAACCGAAAACAAGCGCTCAAATAACCTCGGCCTTAAAGTTTTTTCATGGGGAATGCCGAAGAAAGAGAGAATGAAATGAGCCACACATGACTTACATTGCTTCCCAGTTACAGTTCACTTGTGCTTCTACATATCAGTCTACCCAACAGTCAGTCCTACATGACTTGATATTTCCTTCCATTGATTCTACTTCTTTGGAACGCTGAATTATTTAATTCATTGTGCACTGCGCGTACTGTCTCTGGTTCTGGTCGCATGTATGTAGATGTAGAGTAACAGTGACTATAAAAGTTGGAAGGTCCTCATTTAAATTCTCGAGAAAAAAAATGGAAAACTTGTGCAATTTCGCTGGAATTCTGGAATGCATAAAACTGGTTTGTAGGGAACAATATGACAGGAAACAAATTACGAGGGGTTTCTGGGAATTAAATTAGAGAAATTAACCTTGATTACACTGAGTTATATTTAATCATGTTTAGAATAATTGAAATTGATTGCTTGTTTCCCCATTCTAAGGAAGCCAGGTAGGTAAAGATTGTCCATATTTTAAATGCAAATACGAGACCAGGAATGACTGTGTACAGGTTGATATATGTAGGGGCGTTAGTTAGAACATATTTAACTACTGGTTCTGCTGAATTAAACATGAGGCTCGCGCTTAGCAGGGTACGCATTCTATATATACCTAAGTAGATGCATGGCTACATTGCATTGTAAAGTTTTTCCTTTTTGTACATTTTTAGTTTCGTGGGGAATTTCTATTTGATGTTTCGCTTTCATCGCGAAATTTCCTATAAATATATTATTATTTTATATCATGCATTTGGGAATAGACTGATTGCCATTCAACAACTTTTGACGCATTGTGAGTTCCTAATTCAGGCCACTATTCCGCCCAAATGTATTCAAGTGTATTTCGAGGGTGTATTTGAGCCCTTTAATGCATCCATGAGAATCTCATTTTTCAAGTGTGCATTCATTTCAATTTAAAATGTAGGACTTGTACATAACTAGTGTGGTAGCTTTTTCTACAATTTTCTGACAGACCAAATGCAAGCTGCTTCTTTAAAAAGAAACTTCTGGTCGTCTGTACTGTGAAAATGGAACGACGTTATGTATATATCGGCATGTTGACAAGGGAATGACGTTGGTGGACGCTGAAGTTGTTTACCTGCATTGAAAGGGAGGTAATTTTGCAATTTCTGTTTTCGTGTAGATGAATAAAAGTCTCATTTCTCGATACTTGCCTAACTAGGTCCCAGAGGATTTTTTTTGGAGACAACTTGTAACTTCACTCTAGTAATTAAATGCGGCAAGGAGAGGCTGGGGAAAAGTCCTCAGTTGTACGTTTCGTTTCGTTTCTCATTTTTTTGGAGTAAGTCGCCAGACATAAATTAAATCAAATTTAATGGGAAGTTCCCGTTTATATGAAATAATTTGAATATCCATATGTGAAAGTTGAGCACTAAGCTCCTGGTAATAATGACTCTATACATAAAACCGGTTTTTTTTCTTCGATCTAACGAGCAAATCTACGGTGAAAACAACAGTACCTCAATTGCCCTGGTACTTTCCGGTCTGTGACATGTATAATTGCACGCAGTGCCTCAATCCATTTGTCCATCGTAGCTACAGGTCACGTCCAGAGTACTACTGTGGTCATTGCACAATCACAAAAGTTCATTGCCTATATAGGTAGTTTATAGACATAGGTATACCTATGCACTATTCTCATATTTAGTGCCTATTATACATAGTTGACTGGCTAAATAGCGTGTTTTTTTATGTTTTCAAGAAATTGCATGTTCACTGTTGTACAGTAGTGGTTGTGTGTAAGGGCTTAAGCTAGTAAAATATATATGTCCGTCTAGTTGAAGGAGAGGGACAAACGTGCGTGTACCGCCTATTTTTATAATTCAACCTTTAGATTAGTAGCAGTTTCCCTTACGGCCATTGCACAATGGAAGGAATTCATGAGCACAGGGGAAATTAATAATGGTCATTTGACATGAATCCCGGGTCGAGTTCAATTATACATTCTAAGCCAACTTTTTCTGGTTCCATGTGCAGTGACTGTTTGTATGTTGTTTTTTTTTGGAGGATTTTTTCCCTTGTAAAATTCTAGTTGTAGAGTGCACGTAAGATGTAGAATTACTTGTTTCAAACGACATACAACATTATACATACATAAATACAAATGGAATTAGTCACACACACACACACACTCCCCATAAGACAGCCTGTAAGGACTTCTAATATTGATTGCTGAGGTGGGATCGAAAAAGTTTAAAACTTGTAGCTGGCTTTTGTTGGGAAGTTTGTAATTACACTCCTGGCCGGACGGATATGTGTGTCCATGCTCCAAGGAAAGTCGGGATTCGAGAAAGGGATTCGGAAAGACGTGTGGGCCCAACTCAATTTATCGTGATCTTGTAGAATAAAACTGGAACGGAGGAGACGAGATACATTACACGTCCTCAGATCAGTATGTATATGTTAAATAGATGGTGGAGAGGAATGTTGGCAGTATTTGTTTTGCCAATGCCATTCTCCAAGACAATACAGCCGACGGCTTTGTGTGGTAATGGCGAGCCTCCTATTGTCTCCCATTGAATTCAGTGAGTGCAAGAGATAATATCTCCAATCTGTTGCGACGATTACTTTTGTCAATATTTGTTCAGAGTTCCAACCGAGTGTACGTAGGCACGTAGGAAGGGGGGATTCATGCATGTGTGGTGGAAATATTTTATGAATATCATCTTTACGGCATCAGATCTGTTCGAGGAAGAGCGAGTGAGAGAGAGGTCCAAGGATATTGGGAGTACAATTTCTTGGTTCAAACTTCAAAGTCAAAAGCCTACTGTCAACTCTGATAAGGACTGCTATATAGGTACCTAAGACAAATACCGTCTCAGTTGCCCTCTGTCTCTGATACACCACATGGACGTTCAGTGACATTTTTACACACTGCATCCTTCTACACACAGATTTTGGAATCTGCGTGGATCTCGAGCTCGATCTCGACGGCGGTCCTATTATTTGCATAGATTTTGTCAGACTACAGAGCAGAGATAGCATAACATACAGGATTCAGCGGAACACAACACCCTCAACGATGGAAAAGTTGAAACTGAAAAGAAAAATAATTACGGAGGCTATAAAAAAAAAGTAGAAGGAATCGTAAAGAATCTCACGTGAATGGAAATCAGGGTAAAGAATCTTACTGGTCCTTGTATCTTTTTTTTTATTGTGTATGTATATACTTGAGTAATCATATATGATCTCGTATATCGGATTTTTTTTCTCTTGGTTACCGAGTAGAAAATAATAATAACATTCGGAGCTTGACTATTTATAACTCTTATGTTATTTTTACATTTACCATTTCACAAGTCGCCTAGTCTGCAATATATTACACTCCCAGTAGTACAGGCTACGTAGTATGCCGGGATACGCTTTTAGCTACATACATGCTGCCAGTACTACGATCGTCTTCTATGTAATGCGACTGTGACTGTCCCGGAGCTCGGAAAACGAAACACAATGTTGCACATTGAGATGTCTACGACTTCTACAGATCAGGGTCTACACAGTACTATGCTCCGGTTTGTCTCTAACCCTGCATGTGCAATCTGTAAAAATGTATGTAGGTAACCGTGAGGATGACTGGGAAGATGTAAGAAGTACTTACCGACATTAAGTTTGTTTGTCATTTGAGTCTGTGTGCCATCCGTTCTATTCTAAGGTGCTACTTCAATTCATCTTCCCAAAAAACTTTTTTTTTCTTCTCCTTCTTTTACGTCTGTGAGTAATCTCGTGATAAGTAAGCCAAGCCGCCCTTTACAGCATGTTTCAACAAGTTTGTCAGCATTGTGAAACTTTTTTTGGTTATCACTACGTGCAGACGTATAGACTGTCTCGGTAAATCAGAAGAGAGAGCATTAAGCTGCACTTCCATCTACCATTCAACATTTACTACAAGTTAGCATTCAGAACGATAAACTTGGAGGGCCATAACATTTTTAATTCAAAATCATCATCATCGTCATCGTCATCCCAAGTTTCCAGAGCACAAGTATTGCGCAAGCAAGTTAATCAAATTACAAGTCACAATCCAAGGACTAAATTACCTGTAACAATAGTTTGGTTGTGCTTCCCTGTGACGGTGTGTTTGTGTGTGTGTGTGTGTGCTCGTCTGCTCTCTCTCTCTCTCACACACTGTCTGTACTGGGTTCTATCGCCTACGTCAAGGCAATGAGACTGACAGGAGCACTACTAGACTCTGAAAATTGGAAAATGAGAGGGAACGCCAGAATTTACGATTGAATTTGTTTTGTGAGAAAATCGATAAGTTATTTCTTCTGAAAGCTATTTCGTACAACAAAGTAGGAAACTGCTGAAACACTCAACTGAGCCAAAACAACAAACGTGAAAGAGCCACGGAGGCAGGATTAGTACAATAAAATAAAAAACCATTACTTTTTATTATTGAAAAAATAAAAATAAAGCTGGGGGCAGACTGTACGATACACATATGGATACACCACCCAAACTCCGAATACCAAACACACCAGACTAGACCAGAAGGTAGCTGTAAATCTAATTGCGAGGCGGTCACGGATCAATTGCATAATTATATATTACATGACTTTATTACTGACAACAGTCACAGTCATTTGCTTAAATCTATGGAACAAAGTAATTCCTTGGATCTTAGTTTGGTTTCTGTTAGCCTTGGTTTTTATTTTATTTTACAAATCGGAGTACTTTCTTCCTAAATACTTTATCACTGTAAATAAAAGTAAATGGGGATCTGTATATGTACGTGCTACTGTAGTTGGAGCCGGAGCTATCATAATCATAACTTACTTTCACTCATTCCTGTTTTTTTATGTCAATTTAAAGTTCATAGATACTGATTAGTCTAGCGATAAGTGTCAAAGTTATACTATCTATACCTATGTATGAATATAGCTGGATATTAATACAGAAAGGAAAGGTAGAGTGAAAATTACAGTCACACGGAGGCATGTGCAATGTAGGTACATAAATACTTGTACAAGCGTTCTTCCAGCTCTCAGTACGACTGCTGCTAATAGTATTTATTTATTTTTTTTTAGGGTTTAAACCAAAATGCTGATCCTACTACCGACAAAGACGTCTCATGAATGTTCTACCTAAAAGCAGAGAAATACTCATACTCAGCGGTAGGTACATTTACTTTACAATACCACTCCTTTTACAATACTTATAATTTACAGTTTACAACACCGAGTAATTTCTGCTTCTGCGTTTGGGTTTGCCGTCTGCACCGAAACCGAACCTAACTGTACAAGCTTGAGTTTGTTACAGTACAAATACACACACAAGAAGACAGAAACATACAAGAAACCTTTGGGAATAAAATTAGACGGCTAAGAGCATGACGGAATGAATGAAAGGGAGAAAGAGGATATCCTTTGAATTTTTATTTCTTTTAACTTGCTCCGTTTAAAGTCTGAGCTTCAGATATCAATTGAGTGGAAAAAGGACGGTGTACTCATCCTGAGAACGATTATGCAATAGTACCTATAGAATACATTTAAATGTGTGGTTTACGGGCGGAGCGGGAAAATGATTTGCGTATGCTCTCCGCTGCACTTGAATCCTCATCCGTTTGGATGTAAAAAAAATCAAAGATGTGGAAGTATCCGTAATGACACGGAACAAATTACATGCAGATTTTTCCACTTCAAAAGTGAGTCGTGTTAAACGTTCCACTGTTTATTTTTTTAACAATCTTTTCCCGACAAAATTTACCGTCTGTCGAGTTCTTCCATTCCACATGGCTCTGAGGGTTCGGCCGACAGATGGAAATGAATGTATTTACTTTGGAGCAACTTATACAAATGAAATGTGAATTATTTAGTGGTGCCATCCACATATCTCTATTATTGTAAATATACATCAATAAAAGTGGTGTTGTTGTTGTATTTTTTTCCATTTTGTAAATTTTTCATGGGTGATGGGATGATGATAGTGCGTGTGAGAGTGAGAGTGACAGTTGCGTATAGCTTTAGTTGGTGTCCTTATCTACAGAGTTAAGGATGTCCAAGTCCAAGTGTAGGGGATGGGACGGTCATTAATATGAGTTGTGGAAACTTTGTGCTTCAGGGTGATAAAAATAATCGAAGAAAATCATGGAGGACAATTTGTCAGTGCCAGCGGTGACGAGGAGGAGCGGGAGGAAGGATAGTGAAAGGAGTGAGGCCTCACAAGGGATTTCAGGTGGATGCTTATCCCAGCCATCATCTCCTCGTCTTTCAAGTCGCCTTGGAAAAGTCACACGACTCATTTCACGCTCCGACGCTAACCTTGTCCATAGCTTGAAGGTAACGTACAAAAATATATATTCTCCCCTTTTCCTTCTGTATTTCCCTCCAGATCCATTCTCAATATGTTCAGCCACATTTGTATTTATTTCTCACTTGCTAAACTACCGGTGACAGATTGCATTCCTAAACCTTGACACCCAATCGTACTATGCAATGCTACCTACATTGGTATTTAATTATACTAGTCATAGCCTAGTATGTGTAGGCCTCTAGGAAACGGCTTTCTCTTAATGTTGGTACATAGACATTCGATAGTCCGATTTCCGATTGTAAGACTTGTGATTTTGATTATCTATCGTAACTAATCGTATACTTTACCATTGCACAATGCCTCACTACAGCATACGGTACCATGTCATGCCATGCCTCACGTCCACGTCAAATCCTTTCATTCTCACATCAGCATTAATTGTATTTTGGCAAAAGACAAACATGAATTTAGTCAATACTTTCCTTTGCCGTGTCTGTGTGTGTGCCTCACTTCACTGTCAGAAAAAGATAATAGCACAATAACAAAACACTTGTGTCAAGTCGAGCGTGAAAGTAGTCGACTGAAGGGAATGCCTCAGAAAAAGCGGATGGTATCTGATCCAATTATCTTAACGTCGGGACTCAATAGAAAATATTATTTATTCTTTCTCTTCTTTTCTCCTTATGCAACGAGGAACTAACAAAGCATCAAAGATTCAAGCAATCCCCATCCTCGTCTATGGTGGTAGAACTTGTACGGTCTGTTCTATGTCTATTGCACGGCCCTCCACCACATTCCACATTCACATTCACCTTCCAGCTATGCAGCAGTGGTGAGGGGAATAAAAAGCGGAGGGAATTCAAGCGTCATGCTAAATCAAAATGCATGCTTTTCTTTATCCTGATCCCATGTGAATCATTTGAATGAAAGATCTGATATAGTTTTTTTTCGCTCTTCTCGAAATGGCCGGATTAGCTTGTATACATAATAGTATAGTGTAGACGGAGACTCAAGTACATAATATGTCCGCCACGTCTGTGCTAGTTCAAAGAAATAGCGGAAGTATTATTCATGTTATGCAAATAAAATCCCTTGTACTGAGTACTGCTCAACATGGACATGTACAGATGTAGAAACGCCCTACAATCAAAAGAATAAATCCACGAAGGAAAAGAAGACGGAGGAGAGAAAAAAATATAAACAAGGGGGCGACATGTCGTCATGTAGATTTTTGCATTTTTGTACATACATATGAAGGATGTTGATGTTGAGAGTAAATGGATATTATACGATTTTTTATGATGATCCGTTCTAACCCTTAATATAACGATAGAGTCACAAGTATGGATTTTTATATCGCAACATCTCTTTCCTCCTTTACTTTCTTCTCAATTTTTGCACACTCACAGGAGTTGATTTGACACTTGAAGTATAAGTACAGTATTATGTTTCTCTGTCTCCATGCTAGAAGATCCATGTAGACTCGTTTCCGGGGCCCCACTCGAGAGTTTAAGCCAGCCGCACTGGAAGTCTGGCCCTGGCATGCATGGCACGCAATCTGCATAAAGGCTCTCAAAACTGAGAGCCTGATTCCTTGGTTTTGGGTGGTTCTGGTGTTCATTTTGAGAGCTGGAGTTGTCGCTGGAGGAGAATGAATTTACGTATGCTTACGTTCCACCTTACTGCCTCAATCGAATGCTATCTGGGATCCCCTGATTCCCTTGATAGTCTCTGCTGAGCTTGGATAGAACGTATGTATGTAGTATGATGGTAAGAAGACGAGCTCAAAGGGAAAATTTCTTTACATTTTATTCTGTATAGATCTATTTAGATCTAGACACGTCAATATTGACAGCACTTGCACACTTCTCATTATTTTCTCAGGAAAGACATTTTAAGAGTTCTTTTTCTCTCATACAGAATATTCCATCGGATCGTTGAGTATGCAAAGGCTTAAAAAAGGTTGATTCAAAGCTAGACTAATGCTGTACGAGTTGGGATTGGGTCTAAGTGGAAGTTGGTCCTAACACAAATGTGTGGGAACTTTTGACTGCTCAATGTATAGATATGTAGCTACTTAAAGTCAAGAATGCGCAAGCTAGTCATTTCATTGTTGTGTCGACGTGTAAAAAAAATAAGGAAGGAGAAAGGAAAGTCGAAGGAACGCATGAAAGTTTTTCTAACCCAGATTCCCGACTCCGACGTCACGTAACGTACAACTCCTTCCTTCGGCCTCTGACTTCAGCACAATTACGTATATTACACGAACATCGATTTTATTTTTATAGACTTTCCTTGAGAGAAAGGTTTTCCCTGATTATTTCTTAAGATTCTGTCCGTGGTCATTCTGAGTGCTCAGTCCGCTGAACATAGACTCAAAAGGATAGTGACGTCGACGTGACTTCGAGGCTCGGCTTTTTTTGTGTGCTCCAGGAGTTCAAAGTATCCGTAGAGGTCAGAGCACACCACCAACTATACAATACCTAAAAGAGTGCCCCAGGATCCCATCAACTGCCGCAGCAGCTCCAGAGCTTTTATATATGAGACTGGGATTTTGTCGTGTAAGCCCCAATATGGTTTGAACTTCATTGTTGCTGTCAGGATTATTGGATGTTCGACCGTGTCGTGAAAGCCGTGATAAATGGTGATATAAATAAGAGTGACAGTAATAATAAAAACGTGGTTGAGGTGGTATTATAGAGCACAGAGTGTACTACTCTTTGTAGTCGAGTCGAGATTGACGGTGGGGGGACGGATGGTGGATGAAGAAACTTTAGCAATGTTGGCTTTCCGCACTCATCCAACTTGTAATTTAATTATAGATTATAGATAGTGAAAGCTAATCATGAAGCTGGGAACGTAACCATTTCAATTTACTCTCATCGTAGTTCTGCGCACATTTGACGTAAAATTAGCTAATTACTTAGGTTTTCAATGAGCTTCCGAGACTGTGTGTAGTCATTCCTCTAGAATTCCATTTGTTTTGCCGACTCCATCGGAAGAATTAAAATGATTGGGAGGGAGGAAATTCTTCATTAATTCAAAATTGAATTATTTTTTGATGAAAATACAGACATTTGTAACATGTACGTGACTGGATTGTGTCGGAAATTGGGACTCATTTTCCTTTCAAATTATTCCCAACTCCATTGTACACTCAGGCTTCACAACTCTCTTTTTGAGCTTTGAATTGAACATTGAAATCTTGTATGCCTCAGAAAAGTTGGGAAATTTAGTCAATCTATTCAATTTATTTAGCCTTGATGAGTGAAATCATATCTATAATTCTATCACCAGCATATTTTAAAGACTCAACAAACTATTAAACTAGTGAAAAAATGACTGTGCGTACATACACACTATTTTGAGCCAACTACTAGTAAGAATAACCCTTTTTTTCGGGGAGAAAAATCAACATGTGTTTAAGCTTGCACTACTCTGGCTAATATAATGGTGGAATTATAGGAATAGACTTTAGGAATGGAAGACTGACTGTGGAAAGCCTTAAATATATATGATACTAAAAAACAGTGTAATTGTACGGTCATATGAATTATTATGCTACCTTGACTAAGCTGAAAAGTAATCACATACCTACACAGTGGAAGCTTGAATGTTTGAATAGTGCCTTGAGTAAATACCCATAAACCGTGGGCTGCTGTCGTTGAGGGCATTATTATTATATGTTAGGACTTTAGACACGTAGCGTACACAGAGCACGAGCACAGTGAAAGTACGTATGTACGTATCTGTCTGTACCTGTCTATACATAGAAGTACACTCACTCGTCTCATGTACTGCTGTGCTGTTAAAACTGTACGTGTTTCAGTGGGCATAATTCAGTCGACATTATGGGAGATGGGCATCATAATAAGCTAATATTTTCAGCTCCGTTCAATTTATATGATCCACTAGAAAAATGACGATAACTTTGTTGAAGGGGTTTCTAGCGAAAGACTGACTAGTGAGAAGACAATGCCATTAGATACGAGTTTGAATAGTTTTTTCGGAGCTAAGCGATTAGGCCCGGAAGAGACTCTTGGTAGCTATTCGTATGTACTGTCTGTCTGGCATCTGGGTCTAGCCATTTGCTAACGCCATCATTACTGTGGCAACTAACCATGTAAATTTTGCACACAAAATAATAATAATAAAGAAAATAATAATATGCTATTAACTGAGCATAAGGTTAGGAGGAGAGTGCCAAAGGATCTTGATACTGCTATAGAGCATAGACACAGCACTGCGCCCCTCTTGCCTGCCAAACAGCATCGACAATGTCACTGTCTCTACAGTGGCTATGACTGGAACTGTAAGGACCACCAAGTCTCAAAATTTGATGGCACATGCACAAAAGTACATACTAGTGTCGAGATGAGGACGAGTGTCGTGCTGCGGTTGGGAATAAAAGAATTCTACTGGAGGAAATCGAGGAAATCTACTGGAAAAAATGGCTTACTTTTATGGTTTTATTTTATTTTTTCAAGGCCAAGAACGGTTGTTTGTCTGCCCTGCTTAGACATGCTATGCAACCACTGTACACATTCTATGTCATTCTTTTAAATATTGTGTGAGGAGAGATGATTCTCCCTCCAGTTTTTTCCAGTCCCATTCTCAGTCGGCAGTCCTTCAGTCCTACCACATTTACGACATGACGACTTCAAACCAAATCCAAATCTCGTCAGAACATAACATAAAGTATGTATACAGAGTGCACTTTACAAATGACAAAGAGACGGACACACACAGAATACAGAGTACAGAGAATGGAGCAGAGGAAGTCTAAGAATTGAGAGGCAATCTACTTAGGTTCTGAAAGATGTAATGAGCAGTAAATGCAAAATGTGAGATGCATGTTTGTGGGAAATTATTGTTGATTTGGAGAGGAAGAGGAGAAATGTTTTGATGTGTCTGTTGTGATAGGACATGAGAGAGATTAGTTTTAATAGCAATGTTGGATTGACTGTGGAGGATTGTTATGTTTTTACAGGGGAAAAGATCCCGTCATGACTCTGGTGATTCAAGTAGTTCTCAGATGCACTCAATCTCAAATACTCCAGAGGATGGTGGAAGTCCGTCCAAAACCTCGTCACTTGTCGCTCGGGCTACTGGTTACGTAACTCATTTGAAGGTAAGGATGATGTACAGAGCAGTGATATAAAGACACACTACAATGCCTTCATTTAATTTCATCCGCATCCCCACAACAAACTTTCCATCCATCCACACTTTCCTATGTAACTCACGTTCTTCTCTCCTGTCTGTGACCTTTCTTACGCCAGCGGAAACTTCTGCTGGTACATGGTACTTTTACACACTTAAAGTGAAGGTACTCGCCCGCATTCTATAAATAATTAAACCATGTACCTACGTAATGTACCCACATAGGCTGGGGTACATACATACACACGTACATTAACCAGTAGTAACAGGGACATCAAAGAAGCTCCTTTATTTTTACCGCTACCAAACATCTTCCGTTGACAAGACGTCGGTGTCTACACCAACAACAAGCAACACAACACACACAAGATACACTCGGCCCTTTCTCTGCCATAAAGGCTCTCCAGCAGCAATAACTGGAAATGGAAACTACTGCATACTGAATAGGTACTAGTTTATGTGGGAAAAAGTTTTGAGTCACGAAGATGTAAAAGTAGGGAAGTAAACCGAATCATGAGAAATGATCAAAGGGGAAATAAAGCTTACGTTTGAATTGCTGGGAAATCAAAATATAAATTATAAATAATAAAGTTACCTAATACTCCGTGGGTTGGACTCTGACTCTACTAATTTTCTAATTGATCCACGAACGCAGCCTCGCTCTCTCAATTATAATTGGAATTACAATTGTAGAAGCAGATCCATTTCCACTCGCCATCCCAGAAGTCATACAAGAAAAAAAATCTCTCATCTTCCTCCGTCCGTCCACACACTTCTTCTCCTGATATCTCACTTACTGTGACCATGAAATTAATTTCTCCCTTGTTTTCTAGCTCACGATAAGGCTGTCTGCCTGCCTGTAAGCATGTGGGACAAGAGAAGGGAATGGAGATGCATTAGTGGACCTTATAAAGGCAACATTATCTCTGTAGTACTACTACTGTACCGCTACTGCGTTCGATATAGTTTATATCAGTAGTTGGTATAATGTATTCGAAGATAATGTGCAGAAGTGTAGAGAAGGCGTGAGGGAGAGTCGGATGTCATTGGTGGCTATTGTTAATAGGTCAAGAGCCACAAGCTGCGGAGTCAGGATTGCAGTGTAGGTACGCTGACTGGCTGATTTAACACAACGATGATATACACGACCACTATCGCCAATACCAATACAGTTTCTCAGTATGAAATACGAGCGTATACAGGATTATTTCTTCAGCACGAAAAAAAAGTGACTTGACCTATATAATTACGTACATGCCACACTCAACACACACTGAACTACATCTCACTATATGTATGTAAGTAACTAGGTACATGTAGGATGGTAGCTAGGGGACTTTCAAATATGACGTTTCTAAATACTTAACCTTTTTGAAACGGTAATGTAAATATTGTCAAATTTTTTCGAATTGAGTATCCTTGGAATGCTATATTTGAAATAATTTGACAATATGTTGTTTTGACCATTTTGAAAACGGTAATGTCTAGATTTTTTACCTTTTGAAAGTGGTATTTACCTACTTGTTTTGACCGTTTTGAAAACGGTAATGTCTAGATTTTTGACCTTTTGAAAGTAGTATTTACTTGTTTGGACCGTTTTGAAAACGGCAATTTCTGGATTTTTGCCCTTTTTAAAGTGGTATTTACTTGTTTTGACCGTTTTGAAAACGGCAATTTCTAGATTTTTGACCTTTTTAAAGTGGTATTTACTTGTTTTGACCGTTTTGAAAACTGCAATTTCTAGATTTTTTACCTTTTTAAAGTGGTATTTACTTGTTTTGACCGTTTTGAAAACGGCAATTTCTAGATTTTTGATCTTTTTAAAGTGGTATTTACTTGTTTTGACCGTTTTGAAAATGCGTTATTTATTAGTTATGACCGCTTTGAAAGAGTTAATTTGTAGAATTAAACACTTATGTAAAGCATTCTTTCCATTGTTCCCCAGTTCTGAATAGGTTGATTCGCTTATTTTGTACATTTATTAACCGAAAATTTTGAACTTTCTTTTATTTTTTTGAAAGAGCGTTTATTATATTTTTGCAGCTTTTCAACCCGTTAGCATCAGATTCGACCAAATGAAATTGATCAATGAATTGAAAATTTTTCTCAAGCCCAAAAGAAAAATATGACGGCATTTTTGAGAGGCCCCGTTACTCGTAGTACAAATCCAAAGAGCACACACACGGTTGGAGGATCTCCTATTATGAGATGAGATCTATCGCCCTTCCTACCGTGGCCGTGGAACTAGTTTTTTGTGTGAGCGTCTCTTATTTCATTGTGAACAGATAGGAAGATAGAATGCACACAATAGTTAGGAATTGCGGAGCATTAACAGACAGATTAAATGTAGCATTGGATTTTCTGGAGAGAGAGAGAGAGAGAGAGGCAGATGGAATGAAAGAATAAAAATTTTCCCTTTAGATTCTTCCACTGCCTGTACAATTCCTCCGTAGCAGCGTTTCACGTTCAACAACATAAACATAACACTGAGGGCTTTTGAAGGTTTAAAGCTAAAATGACTTCTTGTATACCTAGTTATCAGCTCTTACGTACATCTGACACTGATTTCTATAATGTTATTTAACGGGCTCAAAAGCTAGCTTTACATCAATTCTTATACAAGCGAAAATGTACAACTGCTACTACAACTGCCCCTATTTCTACGTCTAAGTATGGCATGTAGGTACGTACATGAACGTAAAAGGAAAATGTCTAGAATGGTTAAGAGTGAAATCTTTTTTTACAACTACACTTTCCCATAGACGTCCAAAGCGTATCACTATTACCATTATCTCGTCTATTCAACTATCCACGTATTATGTGTGTGCCCTACGTGTGTGTGTATGTAGTACCCACTTGTGTAAATGGAGTATCATTTGCGTGTGTAGCTGTACATGTTTATATCGACATCTCTTTTTTTTTCTTTCTCTACTCTACATCTTTCTACATTTTTTTCCCTCTTTCTCCCTTTCATTCTCCCTGCCATATCAATGATACAGAGTCAACTCTATCACTCTATACCAGTTGTTATGAACGTAGTTATATCCACTATTTATATATTTATGTACAGTACGATTGCAACATCATGTTTTTTTCTCTTCTTTCTCCCTCTCTCGCACACACAAACACACGGATCCGTCTTCCTCACTCAGTCTCGCCTTGGAAAGCATCGAGAAAAGTCGAAGGATAATCAAAGACAAAGGAACGAAGCAGCCGCAGCCCAACAGTCCTTCTGCTGTGGAAGCAAGAGACAAGGCGAATCTTCCGATACTATTGCTGGAGCACCAGGTAATGTACCACAAAAAAATATACAAAAATATAAACAAACCAACAAATTCCTTTCTCCGCCAACCCATCCGAACCCAAAACCACTCAGATTATCAGTATGTGTAAGTGGGAAACTGGGCGGGAGTTTATACATAAGTACATATTATAAAATGTGCGTCTCCATAATACAGATATGAGATCAGGACGTGTGTGTTTCGGCAATGTATAGTTGGAGCACAAATCTTACAAATCTACACAACTGTCAATATTAGCATTGCGCAGAGTGTCCTTCTAATGAACTTTCTAAACTTTCTCCTCGTTCATCTTCATATCTGTGTGTATGTACACGAAGGCACTTCCTTGGAGCCGAGCTCTTGGAATTGAATGGTTGATGGTAGGGGAGGAGTGCCTTGGCCTTGGTGTGAGAACTAAACGGCGAGAGGAGATGCAAAAACTTGAAAAGTGGAACAAGTAAATTTTAATCCTCGTTTCCGCTGTACTCTGTTTCTGTATTATTATTCTACAATTCTATCTGTACACGCTACATATGACTGAGGCCCGCGGTCTGCCTCTGGCACTGGTGCTGGTAGTGTGTTAGGCTTAGGTCTGCCTTTCGCAAGACTTACTCAGGAAAGAAACTAGGAGTCTAGCTCCTATCTTTCTTCATTTGGCCTCTTCTGAGCTCAAGCACTCATGTGCTCATTTCCAAAGCTTTTGTTCCCATACCCATACAGTTCTGCGGAGTGGGGGCTACAGCCTGTATGTATAGTAAAGTGAAAACATTAGCCAGGTCCACGAAACGAAGAGGAAATGAAAGCAAGCAAATCCAAAGCAACCCAGTAAACTTGAGTTCCTATCCAGTCCCAATTAAATCTCTTCGTTAGACTTTCTATGCTTTCACCTCCGTTTTTCAAAAGTTCTGTCTCTCTGTATGACTCTGCCTCTCCACAGAGCATACAAATTACGATATTTACAATGCAGTGACGAGTTAGATAAGACTTTTGTGTTCGCACTGTTGGAGTAGGAGGAGTAGGAATGTTCAAGAGTGAAATGAAGTCGTACGTTGTTGGTAGTTGGTGGTACTTTATATACGCTTCATTTTCATACAGTTCCGATTAACGTCCGTGCCATAATAGTAAATTTTAATAGCTATGATTCTTATTCGTTCAACCCACGATTAAAACGAAATGCTCGGGATTTGTTTGGGGCGGCAAATGTACTTATCTCCTTTTGTTTTGTTTCTTTCAACTTTTAGTGCGGATGCACAGACGTACTTGCAAGCAAGGCAGGGACCTAGGCTCTCTCCGTGTATAAATAGTAGTAGATACGCGTATACATATTATGCATGCATGAAAATGCCTTCCGCTTCCGTCCATCTTTCTCTGTGTATGTTGACAGACAAGCCGCTAACGCTTACTGTCCATTTCTATTATTTGGGCCTTCGTCATTGCATAGGCAGTCATATGTTTCGAATATGTATACCTTTCAGAACTTATCTACGTATAATCTACGTGCATGTAGTGGGTGCATGCATAATTGTACGTGTAAGGCCAGAATTCTATTTGCATCGAAATCGTAATGGTAATAGGGGTAAAAGGAAATTGGTGACTGAATTTATGTTGTTATGTTCTGCGCTCGAGAATGCTAATATGTTCAGGTTGTGTGTACTTAGCCTCTAATTCCTCTCGAGTAGTAGCAGCAGTGCAGAGTGCACACTGCGTAATGGCAATTGGCCTATGTACCTACACTCATACGACATTTGCAAATTCTAATTGTAAACTATGTGGTTTCCCAAGACGAAGGTTAGTTAATATTGCGCAGCTCTCTTCTCTTGAGCCGAGTCTCCGTCCCCTAGTATTACGGTAGCAGGGAGGGAACTTAATGGTAAAAGATTAGAAGCTTAGCCGTCTGTTTGACTTTGACCACTTGAGCATCCTAATCATTAGTAAAGTAGTTGCTAACGTGAGGCCTAGACAGACTTTTTACAAGATTGAGAGGAGGAGAGCGACTAATACTCTCTGGTATTAGGTAGCTCCATGTCCTGTAATTCTTTCTGTATGACATGCGCCTGTATTCTGACAAAATGCATTGCATACTTATTTACTTATAGCTATGCACTATATCTCTGCCTATATCTTCCTCCATATGTACCCTAGGTCCCTATTTATGTAGGCCAGGTATATTTTTGTAAAGAATTCTCTACTGCTCCAGACCCAAGAGAAAGTTTATAATTTAAAAGGGAAATTGCCTCACACTATTCACTCTATTCTCGAAAGGCTCTCTTAAAAGCTAGTACCACGGTCGCTGTAGTGCCAGTGCGAGTGAGTCAGTATTTCATCCTACAAACGGGGGGAATCTACATGCGTAAGGTACATAATAGGTAATACATAATACATGTGTGTGAAGAGTGGCAACACTCTCCCGTTGCAAAACTAGCCTATCCATCATTTATTTTTCATTTTAATTTTTTAACTTAAATAGGTACGTTCCCAAATAGAGTGACGTTAACGGATCCTAGTTTATTTTTATCTAATCGTACTGACTGGCGGAGGAATGTAAATGTAATTTATGTGCGTCAATTTAAAATTTTGATGGAAATAAATAGTTAAAATATCCCTGTAATTTAACCAAAGTTTTTCTCGAGCCTCTTTACTGCAAAACTTGAGTTTAACACTCCATATAATGTAACTGGGGAACTGGAGGATTGTGGAGTTCGGAAGGGTGGTGCATATTTGCATCACAATGGTAATGGCATTGACTCTCGCAATCGCTTTTACTCTTCCAAGGGTAACACCCACCCGTAAAGTTGCTGCTTTCCCTTCTTCTTTCAAAATGATACATTGCTTCGTTGCAGTGTGGCTGTCTATACCGGAAACTAAACCATTCTCACTCCCACTATTATATTGTAAAAAAAATGTAAAGGAGAATTTCATAGAAACCGGTGGACATGTTTATTATATTATTAGCGCGGAAAGTTTTCAGAGATTTCAATAAAAGCTAAATTTAAACTCGGTGCATTGCATTATTTTCAAAAGCAATGCAGGCTGGTAGGTAATATAGTAATATATGTACTCATATATTTGTCTATAAAGTTGGGAAATATGGCTAGAAGAATTCAATAATAAATGGTGCTGATGCTGAAGTTTGACAGTGTGCAATTACATAATCTAATTTGAAAGAAATATCTGACGGAATAAAGTAATAAAAAAATATCGGTAGGTAACATCTGTGCAAACATTTTGTACAAATGTGTGAACCGCACACAATTGCATGCCATCCTTCAATATACGTAGCAGTTTGATGATCAAATTCTGCTGCTCTCTCTCTCTCTCTCTCTCTCTCTCATCTCCCCGTTTCCCTTCAACATTGAAATCCATTGACTGCATACGAACACGTATGAATTTCGAGATCGCGATCGAGATGGAAGAAGACATCCATTCGCTGTTAGAGCTAGTGCTAACCTTGCAAACAAATGTGAAAGGTAATATAAACTTTTGTATAAAATAGGAATCCTTCCAATTATACACACGGAGATCTCCCATGCAAAGTCGTGTCTTTCGGTGTGCATCTGCTAATGATGCAGCTGACACGTAAGGTAGGGCCCTACCTAGGTTAATCACACGAATGAAAAAAATTGATGAATCATAAGATGGAAGGGATAGAGGTCTAGGTTTTCGGTTTCTACAATCGGTGTGTGCATAGCGAAGTAAAAATCTTTCGAGTTATTAAATAATAACTAACAGACTAGTGCACTGCACAAAAGGAAGGTAGTTACTAAAGATCCGATCCGCTAAACCTATAACGAAACTTCCAGTGGTGTCCGTGTAGTAGATGCTACAGCATTAGTGTTGAAACTTAGGTACATATGTATGTACCTAGGTACCTATGCACATCCCGAAAATCATCAATTAGTTACCACGGCTGAAATAATTTCTGATTTTTGTCACGTAATCACTTATTTTTGTAAAATTTGACAATCGTTACGTTCACATTAATAGGGAAAAGAAATCTCTATTTTCAAACAGTATTTTTGTGTTAATTCCAGCTTTAGGAAAACATTTTTTACGAAATAGGCTCTATTCTTTATATATAGATGTACATGTTTGACACCCTTGATTTGTACAAAAGACCAAAATTGAAGCATATTTTACTAATTATTTACCTGTAAAGTAAGGCTGAATGCATTGGAAAATCGTCGGATATTACCGGTAGTAGGAAATTGTGCACACGTAGCAGCTAGGTATATACATACCTACATATGTACATAAGTCTACAGGTAGATAGATGCTGTTCAAAGCTAGTGGTACCTTCAGTAACTGAGATATATAGTTACGGCTTTGTACGTGTATGTAACTACCATATACCTAGGCGTAGGGACACATTTTGATATCTAAACAATCTGACATGGCTGAACTAATGCATTATGAAAATTACTTTCTCAATGTCTGAAGTAAGCGGCATCACGCCTAACACATTAACCTAGGATTAGACATATGCGGGCACTAATGGGCAGGGCAAATGACAAGGCAGTAGTATAAGCATAGTACAGATATCACTTCAAGCAAGGGTTGTAACGTTGTACATAAGTAGGTATGCACTTTAACGAAAGATCCAATTCTATTAGGTGAGGCCGCCTCTTATCAGACAGACATTTGAAGACACTGACAGCTACAAGAAGAGTTTACAAACTCAAGGATTAGCTCATAACCACAACTTCACAATATTTAATTCAATTTCAAAAATATGGGAAATCGAAAATTGCTCTCAGGTTGACAGTTGGTCGCAAGAGCACCTGTAAAATGTTACAACGCAAATTCATCAAATAAACAGGAATGATTACAAGCAGATACTGCCATTACCATTACCATTACCATTCCCTCATTTAATTTTTCAACACCTACCCATTCAGCATTCAATATTTCCAATATTACTTTCCTCCCACGGTCGCACACCATAAGGACACATTATAAGTTGATACCTTTCGCAACTATTAAAAACGGAGAGCATATGGGCTGTTGATACCATTAAAATGACACGAAGTGTCCCTTCCCTATTCGAGTCTAGTCGATTGGGCCCGTGTGGTTTAATCATGTGAAAACCAATCTACGTGTGTGCATACGTGGATGTCACTGCCACAATAACAACTATAATTGTTTGGATATGAAGGCAAATAAATTGTAGCAGGAGTTATCATTTGAGACGGAGCTGAACAATAATAACCACACTACGTAAATGTAGCACTTCCCTCCAAAAACATCATCTCTGTATCAACTAGAAAACTTGCCCATCATAGCTTTTAAGTGTGAGGCTTGCAATGTACATGGAAATTACAATTAATACAATTATTGCTCCGACAAAGTATGACTACACACATTAAATAAATGGGCGCTTGGTATGTGTGTGAGTCGAAACATTGGAAAACATTAATTTGTTGTAATTAATGGTGGGTAGTCTGGGGAAAAGTTGTTTCAGTGTAAAAGATAATATAATATACTAAGTAATGTATGCAGTGCAATTCAGTGCTTGCTCTATGAGGCAGGGTAACGTAATGATGAATGAATGAATGTAAAAATAAAATGTTGAGTTGGTTCTGGCCTGGACTGCTCGAGTTAAAATAATATTGAATGGAGTGCAAAGTGGTACGTCGTCTTCCATAGATTGTAGTGGATAGAGGTTTCTCCAAGGGGTTTGCGCTTGTCATATTGAATAAAACATTTTAAAAACATGCCTCGAGTTTCCCTTTGGTTCCAACTCGAACATTTGGTCGACGAGACCAAACTCCAGTAAAATTCCAGCTCTAAAAGGCAACTACTCTGATCCCGCGTATTGTGCACTTCTGCTCCACTGCGAGAGAGAGATACAGAGTCCAAGGGAAAAAGTCGTTGGAGAGAAGAAGAAGATCGGGTGCCAGGAGCCGAGGAGGAGTAGGAAGTGAGCCTTTGGAAGTTACAGAGTGTGAGTTACGTGGTGAGGCTGAGGGAAGGGAAAGGAAGATGTGGAGTGATAGTGTGCTGATAGCTAGACGCCTTCGTAGTACTCGGAGAGCCTAGAACCTACAGCTTACTTCCAACTGGGCTCTTGGTCCTTCACGTTACGTTCTCCCACAGCATCTCCAGATCCAGAACCCAGACACGGAGCTCGTTGGTTGGTTGGCTGGTCGCTTTTTCCACGTTGAAAGTTGGATTGGAAAGAGTTGGACGGAGTAAGTATTGGTCGTGGAATTGAAATAGTTGGGATTTCTGTGGAAGAAGGAATATATAGCCTCAGCACTGCCCCAACTTCCCTCGCACAGAGAGACACCGGAGCACAGAAGACGGACAAGTGGAAGCATTAGCAGAGTACATTATCTTTACCGGAGAGCCAGACCCAGGACCAGAGAGCGTCTTAGCCTTCTGCATCCTTAGGCATAGCACTTGAAGCACTGAGGCATTTCACCAGTTCCAAGTCTGCACATCTATATCATCGTCTATGCTTAAAAATTTCCGACCGTCGGTCCTGTCGTCAACTTTACAGTCTTCCCAGTCAGTTCTTCACACTCTCCAATTTCCAACGTTCCAGGAGCATGAAAGCCATGTCTAGATAGAAGTTAAAGTAAGTCCACATGGGAATTATTCCTCATGCTATTTGTATTCTCATCGGATAATTTCTTCTTCCTTCTCCAAGAGTGGAACAAAAGTGTCTATATCTCCAATCTCCAGGTTCCCATCCTCACACAGTCAGTCACTCACTCACTCAGTCTCTCACCATCTCCTCAAAAACTCATCCTGAGTCTCATTCCGTATGTACAGTCCACAAATTCCCTGACGTGAGTGGAAGCTCTTTCCTCCGGCCTGTCGTCCCTTTCCAACTGATTCCAATGAAATATTCCAGTGCTGAAAAGTAAAGATGCGTTGCAGACGGTGTACGAAGGACACGTTATTTCACCATTACTAGTGGAAAGGAAAGTCTAAAAGTGTCACTGCAGTCTTACTGCGGAAACTCTTAAAGAATCTATAATGGTGTGGTTATTGGAAAATTAAATTAGAATTAACTACATAATAATATCTTGTGCTCCCAGAATACAGTTGATTGACTGGATTGAATTGGATTTACTGGGCTAATCGTTAGTGGTTGGGTTGGATTGTTTGGGAAACGAGGGAGGAATAGCAAATGCAATAATAAAGTTATTACTAGTCGTAGTTCGGGATTATTAATACTAATAATATATGATTTGTAGGAACGGTCTCTATCCCGTCGATGATCGATGGGAGCATAGTTGAAGGATCCGCCTCAATCTCTGTCAATGTGAGCACGACCACAAATAATAGTGAACTGTACATTGAAGACCTCGACTTGACTGCTAATAATTACCATCCAAGTAATTCGTTCAGCTACTTGGAGGACCATACAACCCGACCACAAGTGATTTCGGAATCTGTGACCACCGTCACTACCACGTCATCCACTGGACTCCCCTCCACTGGAATCTTTAGCTTGGTTAGTCAGTCAAGTAAGAATCAAACAAATAATACCGGTATGGCCTCAACAACCTCTGGGTTTCCCTTCTACACCCTCAATGTTCATCTTCAAAGAGGAAAGAATCTTGTAGCGAGAGATGCTTGCGGTACGTTTTTTTTACACCTTACTTTCATCCTTTATCTGACTAGTTTATACATCCTTGATCGAAATGGGATAAAATCTATTTAGTACATACTTCCTGGTCGACGTAATATTCCCTTTGTAACTGTTCCCTTAAAAGCAACTTATTTTTTCGGTATTTGAAGCGCAAGGCCTTTGCTGCCTTTACAAAAACAATCAGATAGCATGTGCATTGCGTTGAAAAATGCATATAGTTTGTATCGACCTTTCAACGAAGACGTAAGTGATGGACTTATTTGGCCTGCTACAGCCTCACGGAATCAAATTAAATCTTTAAGAGAGCATTTGTCCATTCGTTACCCAGTACATCTTAATTTTAGCCTCTTGTCCTAATGAATATAGATCTCTGTTCACTTCATTTCTGCCCCATGCATACTTTGTCTAAGAAGTTGTAGCAGTGAGAAGCTGTGAAGACTAGAAAGAAAACTGTTGGCTTAAAAGAATGGCTGAGGTATCTACACTATCTGTAGAGCATGAGTAGGAGACACTTGTAAGGCTGGGAAAAGCCAAAGACTGTTCATTTGTGGTATACTGCCCATCTCTGTATACACTGTCCTGTTCATATATGTATGTACTTCACATTGATTTTTTCCCCTACATCCTGAACTGTACAGTTGTAATCTTGTCCCTATCCCTCTGCTTTGGTTCCTTCCCCACCTTACGTACATATAAAACTACCTACTTGGTACCATGTTTAATTTCAATTTCCTAAATTAATTTACCGAAAGAAAATCCAAGTATGTAATCCAATACTAATGTTACCATTGCCAGTGCCGTTGAAACTAAGTAAAGGGCCCTCTACATAGGATGTTTCGTCTCATCCCTCTTTCTATTGTACACATCCAAAGTTCCCCGTATTGACCCAGTACATGGGCAAGTTTGACACGTTTGTATTTTGACAAAACTTTCTTTTGAAACTAATTAGTTTTCAGTCAGTTTGATCCCCGTAATTCCCCACTCCCCGGTAATCTCATTATTTAGATATTAACTACAGATACTGAGTTAAAAGCAAGGACGCTCCGGGAGCCGGAAGCAAGTAGGTACACCCATTTACAAATGCCGTTAGTATTAAAAAGTTTCAAGTATCCCATTACTTCATAATCGTATTCAGTGGGTTACGAGTAATCAATTCTAATTAGTGTTCCAAGAATTATGAATTACTTTGTCTACTGATAATATCTACCTACTTGTATTTTTCATACTAGGTATGCATGTATGTATTTGAATGGAAAATCTATGATGACACGCTGACCTAACATGAGCATTATTTCATTTTTGTTGTATGTTTGGGCTATATTTCAGATAAAATTACAAGGCTAGGGGGAAATTCCGATAAGTCGGGTAAACCACAATCTACAGAAATATTTCCATTCTTCTCCATTCTTTATGATTACAAAATTGATATAATTTTCGAGAGAATTTCCTAATTTACTACTCCACTCATTGCTCAAATACTACTCTCTAGTCTAGGAATTTTAGTTGAATTTTAGTACACAGTATGTAAATCTAATCATCAACTTACTTCATCAAAGTACAAATAGAGTTTTAGCATTTATTTTAACACTGCCCTGCCATTCGGTAGTAATTCATAATCTAATAATTACATGCCGTACCTAACCCGCATAATGTTTTCCTATGAACAATAACCTAACCGAGTGAATTTCATTAGTAACCGATATGTACACACTACGTATAAAGTACAACTCAATTTCTACGAATAAAATTGAGGTTTTGAGTGTTATACATAAAAATGTTTGCAAAAAATTGAAAGAGGCCATGCTTTTTTGAATTTCCCATCACTTTATTTACTGTCTATCCTTTTCGTTTATCTTTTAATGCCACAGACTATTGACTAGCTAAAGTTGTTGACATAAACATGACTAATAACTGTCTGCATGGTAAATTATTTAGTGTAAAAATTTGCCTGTCCTTCCGTCCCCAGAAAACACTTGTGTTGGTGTAAGTAGGTATATGTATGCACATGTTTTTATGCTCTTGAGTCATGCTCATCCTGAGTGCCCATAAACTGTTGACGTTGATGTTGACGCTGGCTTTGACGTTGACAAGAGGGCATGGGAGGCTGGGAGTATAATGGTTTACGGTTAATCGCAGTGCAGTGTTGAGGAAATTGAGTTTCATAGTCTTTAATAACCATATAGATTTACGTCGTCGAAGATCTATGAATTCCACAACGACTTCAAATTCAAGCTCCCAATCCGAGTAGTAAAGGAGTTTGGAGAATTAGGAAATTGCAAAATTGTCATATTATATTATTTATAGCTTATCGTTGGTGTCTACAAAAAATCGTGATAGCTAATACTTGCAACGAGAAAATTAGGAATGTGACTCTCCTTGTAATGAAGAAGGGTGGATGGTGAATTATTTTGGGGTTGTTAGTGGCAGAAAATGATTTTTTTTCCATTGACACATGTGACTTTAAAGAGTACACGTCAGCTTAAGTATGCAACGTCGCGTACGTTCACCACTTTGCTGAGCACGCACACATGTCACTTTCTATATCCGAGAAAGTAAAGTTGTGGTTCAGCAAAATAAAGTATACAGACTTGGGAGAGAGTGAGAGAAAAAAAAAACCCTCACATAATATTATCTCCTTGGAAATCTTGGCTGGCTATGGTTGTGGCTACAGTAAAGGTGTGTATGTACATACGTGCTTTCCGCCTATATGTAGGTATACGGTTACGCAGCAGTACAGTCATGTACAATGGGCTCATATGGATTGGATTGTGTGAAAGCGAAGTCGTTTATCTTTCAAGTCCATTGCTGGATCAGAAAATAAGCAAGAGTAGACACTAGTAACGACAGTAACAGTAACACACACACACACACACACACACATTTATCCAGACTCTGCAATTACAATGTACGACAGCGACTAGGAGGACTTTAAAGCAGTGCTGGTTCTCACAGTATGTTGGGTACTTGCATTTAATTTGGTGGTAATAGGAGACGGAGAGGGACATGGGTTCAAAGCATATCTACATGTATACTGATGGAGGGCCTTTCGAACCGGTATCGGGACCGGAACCGTCTTATCAAACCGGCATATAAATATATACATAGGCATTGGAGTCAGAGAGTTGTGACCCAAGTCATGTTATTTTTTCTAGTCGGAATTTTATGGGACATTTTCGTCGTAAAACGAAATCTATATGTACGGTAGTGTGTATGCACTATCCACTCAATTCTTTTTATAGGCAATCAATATAACTACGACGATAGATAACATACGATGCAGCTGCATCGCACGTCCACTCCACCAACGGGTGTACTATGCAAGACGAGTGCTGATACTGATAATGAATTCATTTAAACTTAGACTTGTAAAGGCAAGAGCATTTATCATGTCTTAAAAGTAACATAAACCTTACGAGTGCATTAACTGTAGCTAACTTTTAAATGTCGACAAGTTATTCACATGCATATATACAATATATACATGCATACTAAATAAAAATAGAGTGAATTGCCTCGTAAATGACTGACGTGTATTGTGCACACACGTATAAACCTTTATACTGAACTACTACATACGCAGATATGTACGTCTAATTATAAATTTATTCTATATGCATGTAGATGGATCATATGGCATACGGGGAAGTAAATGAAAGTCTTTTACGGCTCATGTTAAATTCACTTTTAACTCCATTTTTATGGGTGGCTCAAAAGTGAGTGCAGGTGAAAATGCCGATGCGCTCCCATACTTCATAGGACCATTAAGAGACAAGTAATTAAGAATTGACGTGAAGCCGCCCTTTTCATTCTGCTGATAAGAGAAGGAATAATTAAGTACGGCACTGGATGGAGAAAGAGAATCTTTCCCTTCCACTTTCCCTTCCTTCCTTCTCGTTCATATGACGGTTCCATACAATGAGTAATTGAAATTAGTATGTACCTACATACGTTCCAGTGGGGCTAGAGTAGGACGCAACGCAAGTGGAAATTTACATAGGACAGGGTGAATGGGAATAGTATAGTACAAACATACAGTATGGTAGAAATCCACTTAGGTACAGTCCTTTAAGATTTACAGTAATCTGACAGAAGGCCGCCTCCTCTGCACTGCTTTCGCTCTCGTTTTCCTTCGTAACTCTTGTTCTTTTGTTCTGGGTCTCAGCCTAATAGCGAGAGTGAGTTAAAAAAATAAGAGATTTTTGGTTTGAGGACTTTTCTCACGAGGAATGTACATACATACACGACCGACTCAGATTTGATCAAAAAATTATATATGTATACCCGCCTACATTTGGATTCTACGTCCTTGAAAAAACTGTAGTGCACTAAAAACTGGTACATATACATAATCAACTGTACTGGCACGCGTTTTTTGTCGGGGAAAATTTGTTTAATTCGAAAAAAAGCGGAGAAGTACTTCTATCTTTTGGAATTTAAATTAGTACAATATGTTTTTTAAACCTAACCTAACCCGCACATCATTTGAATATTGTTAATTTCTTAACCATTACCTAACCTCCACTTTTCACCATGCCTAATGTCATACTAATGATTGTGAATGGCAATGAAACATCATCGTTTGCTTTTATACGACATCACAGATGACGCCTTCATACTTTTGCAAAAATGCAAAACGCATTCCCATTCCAACACTTACCATAAAAAATGTAAGGAATTATTTGGTTTTTTCAAAATGTTTGAAGCAGTATTTTGTGTGTAAACATCGATGCTTTTTCAAAACATGAATCACAGTAGTATTCAATATTAAACGAGCAAATCCTGTTTCTTAGAAACTGCTACTCACGGAGGTATCTTTGGTACTTTGCAAATATGGCAAACAGAAATAAAACGTATAGTGAG
>JAQFZC010001400.1:0-30637 GCA_034695205.1 Dicyrtoma fusca
TTCGAGACTGGGGCTCTATTTAAACTTGGTGTCGTAGATTGGGGCTGTATTCGAGAGTGGGGCTCTATTCGAGAGTGAGGCTCTATTCGAGCGTTTACGGTAGTTACTTTATTAGCTTCACCATTGGGGTCAGTTCCATGCAACAGCACAGCTGTATACAGTAAAATAAATAATTATATAAAAAACTATCAAAAAAATTAGGGACAAAAGTCTGGATGATTTTGAATTCCAAATAAGAAAATATGAATTTAACAGCCAGTTTGACCCTCCTTGGGGGCTAGGAGCTCCTACGTCCTCTTCAGCACCGAATTTACAAATTTGGCTGTAAATTCAGCGCTAATCATTACCAATTCTGGATGAAAGTCACAGGCCACTGGTTGATAGGTTTTGGAGTTCCCTCCATTATCCAAAATCTATTACCCAACTCCCCCCCCAGAGAATTTCGATCGGATTCATATCTGATAACTTTGCTGGTCATAGATACGCTTTAATCCAGCTGGTTGAAGACCATTTGGTCACAATCCTGGTCACATGCTTCGTATCATTACCCAGTTCAAAGATGAACTGTCGTCCGGGGCTAAGATTTCGGCCCGACTGTCGGCAATTACCTTTGCAAAATTTAATGTATCCTCGTTTAGTCATTACTGTAGATATGTTGTCGAGATTCCCCACACTTTAAACCATCACACAACCTAAAAATAAAAAGAATATTGACTAGGACATCCGATACGACGAGGCTGCACTATTCGGGTACTGATCTGGATTGTGGATCCCATCAGGGACAGCGCGTCATGTGGTCGAGTGTGTCGAAATTCGGCGTTTCATGGCTTCCCCGTCCTTTGCTACATCATTCCAACTAATTTCGTTCAAAACCGACCAAATCCGACCACATGACGCGCTTCCGCTGTAAGAACTTTTAAATGTGACATGTCTGCCACCTGTTCAGAAAAGTAAAGGCCATTTCCAAGGTTATCCTACACAAACAAAGTTCTGATTAAAACTACCTGACTTTGAAGCAAATCCAGTAAATAGAGCAACGTTTAAGAGTACGATTCACTAGCACTGTAGGCTGTGCTGAGCTTTTGTTAATGGCTTCATTTATTTTTAATGTTTTAAGTCCTTAATAAGACAAGTAAGAGATTGCGAAATGGAAACGGAGGTAGTAATAAAGGCAAATAATTTATTTGGTATCCATCGTGTGGAAGGGACGCACCGAAATAACACGATACTGACAATTTATTCAAATATCAGTCAAGGTTGTCAAGTTTACAATAAATTAGTTGTTTGGTTACAATGATGGCCATTTTAGAGTTTAAATTCAGCAGCAAAAAACTGCGTGTAACTGGGCCAAATAAGACAATACAAATGAATTCTTATGCTTAACCTAGTCGCAACTGGAAAACCATATGAAGTTGTTTACTGTTTATATCTAATTCAATTTCACTTTTTCAAAAAAAGTTAAACTAGAAATTAACATTTTCAGAAAGGTCATAACTAGAACTTGGCATTTTCCAAATGTTGCTACATAAACTACAAACAACCCCTTTCAGAAAGGTCAAAACTAGGACTAGAAATCAATACTTTCTAAAAGGTGTAAAACTAGATATATTGCTGTTTCGAAACGGTTAAACGTGGAATCTCTTTGGTCTCTAGGCCAGTAGCGTTACAAGGAGTGTTGTATTTTGTATGACTGCAATTCTTGTAAATCGCATCCTCGAAAAACTGAGCCAACGGTGGTTAGATTGTAATTACTTACGCTACCACCGTCGTGAAAAGCATAGGGAATATCTGTAGGCGAATGGAAGCAGTGGCGCTTTCCATCCAAGTTTTTCCCCTCAAAGAGCAGCCAGTCCTCCGCCGCAGTTGAAGTAAGGGTTTGTATTTTAGTTGTAATCTCAGTGCGTGCTATTGCAGTGACCAAAATCTCCGCTTCATCGTAATTACTTCCCTCATACAAGCTAATGGAAGCTACGGACGAGTCATTTCCCGCAGAGTGTCTGATTGATTTAAAATTGGTACCATTCACAGTACGGCAGGTCAAGCTTGAATCGTTAAATCGTGTGCCCAGTTTTCTTAAGTCGCCCTGAAAGTTGGCTGAAGTGAAATAGCTCCAACTATGGATGTACAAATTAAATATGAAATAGAGACGTGTAAATACGAAGGTGCAACTTACAGAATGTCTTAAAGTTAGGTTTACAATTACATAAATACGCATTTTGCTACTTAAGATGCAGAACGACACGATTCATTATTGCTTAGTTTAGCGTGACGCGGAGGTAAAACTGAAAAGATGCAAAATGACCCATATCCATAAATAATGCAGAAAAACACTCATAATTTTCCATAACCATGTTTTGAAATTCAAATTTTGCATGTTTAGAAAAGTATAAATCGAGGTTTCGCATGTTTAAAAAAAGTGCCAGTCGAGGCTTTGCATGTTTTATTAAAGTGCAAATCAAGGTTTGGAATCGTTGGAAAAAAGGTAAATCAAGGTTTTTCATGGCTTGAGAAAGTGTAAATCAAGGTTTTGCATAGTTTAAAAAAGTATAAATCGGGGTTTTAAGTAATTCGAAAAAATGTAAATCAAGGTGTTCCATTGTTCCATGTTTGAAAAAATGTAAGTCGAGGTTTTTCATGATTTAAAAAAGTGTAAATCAAGGTGTTCCATGGTTTGAAAAAGTGTAAGTCGAGGTTTTAAATAGTTTGAAAAAGGTCACAACAAGGTTTTGCATGGTTTGAAAAAATGTAAGTCGAGGTTTTTCATGATTTAAAAAAGTGTAAATCAAGGTGTTCCATGGTTTGAAAAAGTGTAAGTCGAGGTTTTAAATAGTTTGAAAAAGGTCACAACAAGGTTTTGCATGGTTTGCAAAAACGTAAATCGAGGTTTTTCATGATTTAAAAAAGTGTAAATCAAAGCTTTCGATTGTCTTAGAAATTGCAAAACTAATTTTGGCACATGTGAAATGAGTGAACTATGAATATTGAATATGTAAAGAAAATTGGTTGTGTGTGTTCTTTTTAAGGTTTTCTGCATACGTATCATTTTAAATCTTAAGCAGCGATCTTATTAAGAGAAAGGAATTATTTGAAATTAAAGGATTTTGTATAGGGTAATTAACTTACTATCCGATTGCACAAGCTCTGACTATCCTTGGAAGGTATGAATTAAAACGGGACAAGTCAGCCACCTGCTCGACAAAGTAGAGACCATTTCCCTCGTCATCGTAGAGCCACACTTCCTGCTTATATCCCTGTCCTTGGGTAATGAATCCAACCAGCAGCAATGGCAGAAGGAACTGCAGGGTTTTAATTGATCGCCAGGGTTCCATTTTGTCCTTCTTTAACTATAGGTAATAGATCTACACAATTAAACACAATAAATTTTTAAGAACTGGTTATCTATATTTATGTATGTCCTCGGAACTGTTCAAGCGATGTGAAAGGAGCGATTTAACTGGGGAATCAGACTGCTGCGGCTTAATTTATATTACTTTTTATGATTCTGCCTTTAGAACTTTGTATAGGTACTTCATTAACAGACATGTGACCACGTTGCTATTTACGTCGGATTTACCAGTAATTCAAGAACGGACCCGAAGTATAAAACAATGGTCACTCAAGTGCCTGTCGATAACCCAGTTAATTGTTATTCATTGAAGAGAACTATGTAGTATGTATTTATGAGACGATCCCTCAACGCCAGTTGCGAGCTTTAATTTCAAAATCAGATGGATGTTGCGTAATTAATGAATACACATGTTCTTATCATGCAATTGAGGTGTGTACTATTTAATAGATAATAACAAATGCCATTGCGTAAGTCAAAACAAAAATGAATTTAAAGGTTAGGGTAGTGGTAGTGAATTAGTTGCTGTGTTTAATAATATTATTTTTATTTTGTTTATCTAGGTACTTAAAACTTGAACTTGACTTGGGTGGAAAGTAGAAGGTAACTAATAATAATTAACTAAGCTAGAAACATATGTATGCGTATATAAAAATTTAATGTTTTGACGTTGCTTTTTGTTCTTTGTAGGCTTGAATTTCTCTATCATCACAACCTCTAAAGACAGATCCAATAGTGGCAAGATTAAGGGAACTGACACTAGCCTCGTTGAAGTAGTAACTGGGATTATTTCTTGGGACGGGGAAGCAGTAGGATTTGCCATCTAAATTGATTCCCTCGAAAAGTGTCCAGTCTTCCGTTCCCGTTCCATGAATGGTTTGCATTTTGTGGGTAATTTCTGTACGGGCTTTGCCAGTGACCAGAATCTCATCGCCATCCCAGTCACTTCCCGCATACAAGCTGATGGATGGGGTGGACGTGTCGTTGCCAGCAAAGTGCCGTATGGATCTGTAGTTCGTGGCATTGACAGCTTTGCAGGTCAAGGTTGAATCTGTCATCGTTCCTAGCACACGCAATCGGCCTTGGAAGTTAGTTGAGCTGAATGGGCTCCAACTATTCACACATAGAAAAGATTTATGTTGTTATCTATTATCGTAGTTGAAGAAGCTTTTTGCGGGTAAGGTTCTGTCTATGCTTTAAAGCCCCTACATAATTATATATTTGTGAGTACAACACGCTACGACAAGTTTGTTTTATATCAAAGACCAAACAATCGTTTTTTTTTTTACAGATTTGAAATTTTTTAAAAGTGTGAATACTATTTCTGCTACTTGTGAAAAGGTGCAGAATACTGTGTGTAACAGTATCTTGATTTGATTTGCTACTTTTAAAAGCGTAGATATACTTTTTGCTACCTTTGAAAACTGTGAACATCCGTTTGGCTGCTTTAAAAAAATGTAAACACCGTTTTTGTTACTTTTTAAAAGTGAAAATATTATTTTTCCATTTTCGAAGCAGTGCAAATATCCCTTTTGCTACTTTTGAAAACTGTAAATATTCTTTTTGCTACTTTTAAAAAGTGTAAACACTATTTTTCCATTTTTGAAACAGTGCAAATATCTGCCAATTTTGAAATGGAAAGTGTAAATATCCCTTCGGATAACTTTATAAAAGATTAACATTTTCTCCATGATACTCTTTAAATGTATAAATACCATTTTTACTCATTTTGAGAAATGTAAACACCATTTTTCCCACGTTTAAAACAAGTTTAAATAGACGTTTTACTGTTCACAGTTTTATGTACCTACTACTTTTGAAAAACTGTTAAAACTAATATTTTCACCATTTGGGTATTTAAACACTAGTAAAAAGTTGGGCCGTTGAGGCATTACGTCAAAATATACCTACGAGCAAGGAGAACCTCTGGTCTTGCGTCACAAAAACACTTAAGAGGGGACTGGACATAAAATTCAAAATGCTGCTTCACCGATGATATATGTATGTATCCAGCTGCCAGCAATACAGATAATATATTACTGTCATAATGATTTCTCTGCTGTATTTCACTTACTATCCATATGCACAAGCTCTGACGATCCCTGGAAGGTACGAACTAAAATGTGACAGGTCAGCCACCTGTTCAGTAAAGTAGAGGCCATTTCCCTGGTCATCGTACAACCAAAGTTCCTGCTTGAAACTGTCTGACTTTGAAATGAATCCAGTAAATAGTACCAAGTTTAAGAGAATAATGGTCCAATGGCACCGTTGACTGTGACCTATTGTTAATGGCTTCATTTTTGTTTTACTGTTTTACGTTTGTAAGACAGGGCGAAATAGAAATTATTGAAAGGAACCTAGCTAAGTACGAGGCAGCAATTATAGTTTCACCAGTAAAGGCGGTCAAAGCTTACAGTAAACTATTTGTTTGCTCCAGTGTTAGCTTTGTTAGAGTTACAATTCATTTTTGATAAAAAATAATGGGTAACTGGGTCAACTAAGATTGTGAGCAAATACATAATCACTCAAGATAATACAAAATGCATGCTTATGTTTACGCTTTAATCAATTTTATTTGTTGTTTGAGTTCCCTCATCACAAATTTTTGGGGTTTATTTTGTTTTTTTCTAATTAATTAATTTAAATAGAATTCAAGGCCAAGGAGGGCAGGAAAGACCTCTGCAGGGTGGAAGGGGGGTGTCACAGCCTCTGAGGACGGAGCCGACGGTGGTTAGATTGAAGGACTGGACGGTGCCTCCTCCATAGAAGGAGCCCGAGTCACACGCCTCTGGTTCAGGGGCGGGCAGGCAGCAGGCCTTCCCATCAAAGTTCGGTCCTTCGAAGAGGCTCCAGGTGGACGGCCCCGTGGAAGTCACACTCTGGATTGGGATGGAAATGTTCATGTGGGCGATTTCAGTGACCAGCACTTCCTTCCCATTGATATTTTCCCCCGCGTACAAACTGATGGAGGGCACGGACGTGTCATTGCCTCCACCGTAACGAAGGGACTTGAAATTGCTGGCGTTGGTTTGTTGGCAGTACTGGGAGGAAAAGCGCCCGTCGCCCATTAAATGCGGCCACGAGCCTTCATAGTTAACTTCGTCAAAGGCATGCCAACTGTTGTAAAGCCAGAATCCAAAGGTCATTTAAAGCGTAGAAATTAAAGTTGAAAGTTATATTAGCCAATTTGGGACTGTAACCTACATATCTAGCATACCTAGTTTTGCACCTTTTTTGAACGTACGATTTGTTGTTTTGACATTTTTTAAAATGTAACTTTTGATTGTTTTGGCCTTTTTTAAAATGCAACTTGATTGTTTTGACCTTTTTGAAAATGCAACTTGATTGTTCTGGCCTTTTTTAAAATGCAACTTGATTGTTTTGACCTTTTTGAAAATGTAACTTTCTAGTTTTGCCAATTTTTAAATGTAATTTTCCAGTTTTGCCCTTTTTTGAAAATGTTAAAATCTTGTTTTGAGCTTTTTGAAAATGATAATTTCTGGTTTTGACCTATTTAAAAGTGTAACTTGATTGTTTTGACGTTTTTTAGAAATGTAACTCTATTATTGTGACCTTTTTTAAAATGTAAATTGATTATTTTGAACATTTAAAAAATATAAATTGATTATTTTGATCTTTCCAAAAATGTTAAAATCTAGTTTTTAGCTTTTTGAAAACGTTACTTTCTGGATTTGATCATTTTTAAAAGGTAACTTGATTATTTTGACATTTTAAAAATGTAACTTGATTATTTTGACCTTTTTAAAAAAGGTAATATTTTGTGTTGAGCGTTTAAAAATGTTAATCTCTAGTTTTGACCTTTTTGAAAGTGCTATTCGCAAGCTTGGAACGATTTTGAAAATGTTAGTATAAGTACCTTCTACAAATGGTATTTGAAAAATTTGAAAATGTGGGAACAAGTGGGGCAAAGCCCCACTTTTATATATAATGGTTTATTTTAAATTGGTTTAATTTAAATCAATTAATTATGGTCCTTACGCTCCAAATGTGCAAGATCTGACGACGGTAGGGAGAAACCATGAATAGGGGGACAAGTCTGGCACCTTCATAGTGATATAAAGCGCAAAGCCTGCGTCATCGTAGAGCCATAGTTCCTGCTGAAAGCCTTCGCCTTTAGAAATTAACCCCAAAAATATGGCCGTCACAACACACTGAAGAGCTTGAAAGGATCTCCAAGATTTCATTTTAATTTCTTCCTACTACTATTGACTATCGATATTAATTTAATTTCCAATAAACGCTTTTAACTAGCACGATCAGTAGAAAGTAATAATAAATGCAACTAAATACATGTTTCTTATTTACAATGACCAATTTAAATGTGTCTGCGTCCTAGTGGTAGTAGTTAGGTCACTTTAAAAATGGATTAGCTAACTTTACAGCTTTTCAATTAGCTATCTACTGAGCTACCTACGTACAGTTGTAGTTTCTATATTACAAAATAAACATGAAAGGATATAAAACTAATAATGTAGATTTAGATCCGATGGAAAGGTGTGCCAAACATTAACATCCCTACAGATACCCCTAGCAATTACTGATAACACAGATTATTTATGATGATTTTAAAGTAGGTATTATTTAATTTTGAAGGGCACTGTCTACTGATTTAGCAGCTTAACGCAACCATGATTAAATGATTAAAACATTGCTTCTTCCCTTCACTTCCAATTTTATTACAATATTTTTATAAGGTAGAATTCAACGGTACTTGAAATTGAGTTATATGTAGACAGTGGATTTAAATCGTATTTTAATATGCATATCTGAACACAAATTTAGGTTTTGAAAGAATAGACTGCAAGTACAGGTTCAGCTGGGAATACTCAACTTATCAAAAAAAATACCAATTGAATGATGAATGGTCTTGGTCTTGACTTGACACTTGACGATGATCGGTCTGTGACCTGGGACTTTTAGCATCATGGCTTGGATTTTCGTTTGTTAGATTTCTTGGAGCCCTTAGGATCGATAAGGAGCAAAAATAGCCATAAAAAAAGCAATTCATAACATTTATGAAGGCAGCAGTGTGTGATAGAGACCAGTATTTAAAAAATCAATTTTACATTTAGAAATTGAGGGTATAATTATAAAGTGTAGGGTGCGTCCGTCTAACTGTGATCACTCAAAAAATGCACAAATGGGGGCCATACGTACAAATACAATGCACGGAAGGTCACAACAACAACACGAGTTAGAGTAGGTCCGTGAAATTGTGATCGGGGGCAAATCCGCAAAGTGTGTTAATCGCTAGATCACAATTTCAAGGATCTGCCCCACCCTACCCGTCGTCCTTTGATGCAAGGTAATGAATGCCGACCACAGTTAAACAAATTCCACGCACTACATATTTTCGTGAGTTAAAATGTATGTAAAACCAACTTTAGAACTTCGAGTTTTGACTAATTTTGACCAAGGCAATATTGTTAGGGGAAAGATAAACGGTAACGGTACCGAAAAGCGTCTACTAGTTCCCCGGGTAAACTAATATTAGAAATTAGAAAAATAACAGATTTGACCAGGCGGGAACTATTAGAAGCTTTAGGTGGGTACCTTAGAATTTTCACGATGGTGCTGAAGGGATGATGTGATTTGAAACCGATGAGGCTTGGCAGAAGTCACTGTGACAGTCCTGGGCGTCCCGGATCCTCCGGCCACGGAAATTTGAGCATGCTGGTGACGGCAACCCTGACTCTGCGGTCGGGCAGAAGTTTCCACAGAAGTATCCTCCCTCTCGTTTTGAAACACGTTGGCATTGACACTATTTCTCGAGTCCAAATGGGGCCGATGTGTGACAGGATAAAGATTTTCAACTTCATAGAGCTCATTAAAGGTACTATCCGAATGTCTGGGATCCTGTTCTTGCCTCTCATTTTCATTTTGAGCGGTTTCGTGGCCGTGACCTTGAAAACAAAACATAGAAAATAATAGAGTATTAACCATTAACGATTTACAAAAATAGAAAATACAAATATCCGACTCCGATTGGGGATTATTTGTTTTTATATTCGTAAAAAACTTCAAAGTAGGTATTAATATTGTTTACATAAAACACGGTGAGTGTAGTGGCTGGGGCTACCGTGGCAGTTACCATTACCGTTACCGGCATGGGGACAGTGGTGGTGGTGATGTTGATCGTGGTCATGGCCGTCATCGGTAGGGCACACATGGCTGTGACCTGAACCTTGACTTTCTTCACTTTGACCTTGACATCTTGACCTTGATTCTAAGTTGGTTTCTTGACCAGGGCCACTATTGTCCACAGAATAATTGCTACTATCAGAGGTTCGAGGAACGGTTCGAGGTCTGCCACCTCCATGGTATCCCTGCTGTGATGAGAAATAATGGGCACTGGACGAAAGTTCCGAGGAATAAGCACTGGAGCTTTTGTCTATTATTGAGTCGATCTAAAACAAACAACAAACCAGTTCAAAATATCTTAAAACCTTAAAACATAAAAATAATTAACTGTCAACTGCTAACCGTCAACCGTACTTTGTACATTCAACATTATTGTTGATTGTAGTTTGTTTCATTAATAGTCAACAGTCAGTAGTCAGAAATTATAAATTCAACAATGAAAGTAATTTAACAGATGTTAGGTAATTAATTAGTTTTGACTGTTGGCTTACTAACAATGTAAATAAAAAGTTCTAATGCTGTAGAGTCTCGAGCGAATACACCGAATGCCAAGATTTGCAACTTGATTTCTTCTAATGCTGAAGAATGTCGTCTTATTTCTTCGAATCTTGTATCGTTCAACTTGATTAAGGCAAACAAAACACCACACAAAACAAAATATTTATAATTAGGGGATTCAATTACTTTTTACTGTAATTTTTACATACAACACACAACTTACATTTTTTTTTGCGGAAACTCCGTCAGAGTCGGTATGATGAAGTCCAGAAAGTAAGTAAGTATTTATTTCGCTCTCAATTTCGCTGTGGCGCCCTTCCTCTGAATCCAAGCACGGCGATCTACAGCCGTATTTGTCTAAAATGTCAGTTATCTGTAGGTTGAATGACACAAATTAATACGCAATTAAATGTCTTGTCTTGCAGCTTAGGTAAAAAAAAAACTAATAAAAATTCCTAATATTTTAATTTATTTACAATTAAAGAGATCAACCTACATTTTGTGCAATGTTATCAAGTCGAGGATTCTCGCCTCGGAAATAGTCGAAGGAAATGACTTGAGCGTTTATGGACTTAATAGCACCTCGCAGAACCGCAAGCCTTCTTTGCATGGCTATTCTGAGTCTATTAGAATTTGGATGAATTAAAGATAGATGGTCCAAGAAAGAACCAAAACTGGGAGCGAGGAGGAAGCGACATGAGGTTCACAGTAATATTAATTTAGAAAAACGGACCAAAAATTCAATCTATGTATAATGGAACAATAATTTTGAACGTTGTTGAAATCCAATTCCAAAATCTTGTTGAACAAAGGAATTTGAATTTTTTAAACGGGATTATTATTTCATTCTTGCATAATTTGGTATCTTGGCTGGCTACACAGAATTTGAATTTTGATGAATCAGAAAGCAATCTGACATCTGGGCTGGGATAGAAATCTGACCCCGGTCTGGCTATTAAAATGTTTATCCCCAATCTGTGTCCTTCAGGGCAGATATTCCAGCTGGAGTTGACCGACCGTAACAGCGACCGCCTTAACAAAAGGTCAAAGGTCCCAGTCTTCAAGTTTAAGTCATTAAGTCCATCTAATCTGTCCATCCAATAATCCAGTCCAGTCCCAGTCTCCAGTCCAAGCTCCAGTTCCTAAATCAAACAATTTATCGAAAAAATCAAACTAACTAGCAAGTGGCACGAGAATTGAGAATGGCCCAGTGCAGTAGTGCGAACTGCGAAGTGCGACGGAGATGGAGAATTTAAGAGAGACTGCCTCACGGGTCCATCGTGCATCGGTCCATCCAACGCAACGGATGAACGGACAGACGGCGACGGCAGGAGTAACAATAACACACAAGAATCAACAAAAGATTTTTTTCTTCATCACTGTAACACGTTTTTTTTAGTCAAAAGAATAAGCGAATAAAAATACTAATTTTTATTTTTTTGGTAAGACTCTAACAAAAAATTAATTACTTTTTGTAACTATTATTGTGCATTATTATCGAGCATGATTGCCTGATTGCAAATAAAATAATATTATACTTTTAATCCATAGAAACTGTAATAACTACTACAATACATTATAAAGGCGGACGTCACAGTCAAAGGCACAGCACAGACACAGAGGCCAATAATAGTAGTTAAATATGCAGCTTTACGATTTAATGAGATCTGTAAAACCGTAAAACCTGTAAAAAGTAGGTAGATACTTACGTATGTAGGCATTTTCACATTTTCAAAATGTCAAAGTTTTATGAATTACTTTTCAAAATGTCCAAAACTGGTATTTACACTCTTCAAAATGTCCAAAGCTGGTACTTACACTTTTTCTATCAACTAGATTGTTTCATGGTATGGTACTCACGCAAAAATGACAATTAAGTTCAATGTAATATAGATACTAGGTAGGTACCTAAGTACCTAAGTAGGTACGTTACAATAAACACCGATTTTAATATTCCGTCAAATTACCTACGGCAGCCCTGTAGTGTACTGTAGACTGTAATGTGATGTAATAATTACATTTTTTAGTCTGTAATAATAATGAGTTACCGTATTTCCTGTAATTATTTATTGCCGGGTCTGGAATAGTTGCCGGGTTTTTAACACGTAGATCATTGGAGTGGCTCTCCTTGCTTTAGGTTTAAGTAATAGTTGCCGGGGCAATTAATACACGAAATACGGTACATACTTACTAGTTGGTTACTTGGTTACTTATTATTACCGAAAAAGACGATGAATCCAACGTTTACTGTTTACTACGTAGCAACCTATTACATATTAGGTATAACGTATACAGCATAGCAAACACTGAATTCTGTCTCTTTGTTGACTGCCAGTGTGCTTCAGTTTCAGCTTCGGTGTGGACGTATGTGGAAGATTCTCCTAAAATTTCTAAAACCCGAATTATTATTATTTTTGTGTGTGGCTACATAAACTAAAGTACGTTGTAAAGGATGGGGCCAGAGGAAGGAAAGGAGAGAGGCCAGTGTAAATAAATAAAGGGAACTATGTAAATATTGTTGTTATTTATAAGTTGGAAGAGGGAAGAAGAAGTGGGTCATGGGAGGAGGGAAACATGACAATGGAAACAATGAAGCAACGTAGAGCCAGCGAGTCTGAAGGGAGGCAGGCGGCAGTCTGCCTTCTCAGTCTTTGATCAACTTCCAAGCAGAGCACAGCTCTTGTACTATACGTACGGCGGACGTTGTCACAGACCTTGCCCATACATATTTCCCAATTCTTCTTCTTTCACATTTCTATAAGTCCGATTTCTTCGGGAATTGTATTTTTGTTAAGGATAGATTAGTAGTGATTAAGTATTAATATTCGTTATTGATTTCATTGGGAATTTCATCGTCGGAAATTGATTGGAAGTGCGGGAGGACTTCATTGTGAATAAAATAAGGCGATCCCAAGAATAAGTTGTTGTTGTGTGTGGATGCGAAGTGGGCTGGCATTAACTCTGAGCATCTTACATCCGGCAAGGAGACCGTGCATCCTTCCATAGATCTAGTGTCAAACGTTATAAGTGATAGAGGCCGCGTTGGAGTCGGCGGATTGAATGAGTCAGGTACTTCTCGTCCTGGCTTAAGCATATATATCCGAAGAGGTTACGAGTAGACCCGGAGGTCAGGATACCAAGGATTCTGTTCATCCCTACCAGGGAGTCTTCGTCCGAGAAGAAGTAGACGGAGGGACGCCATATCCCGGGATCGGGAGTGTTAAATCGATTAGGTGGAGAGGTCTTGATAGGAAGTGTGGACCCTAAACGATTTTGGCGTAATTCTGCATTGCAACGTCCAACGTTTGACTTTTCATTCTATTGACATTTGCTTGGGGTCAACGGTTAACGGTCAAACTTGACGAATTATATACTTTTGACTTTTTATTCTATAGGTACAACCTTTGTATCTAATTTATTAGTGTTAATAAAGTCAACAGTTGACAGTTTGTAACGTCTTTGAGGGGTCAGCTGTCAGCAGTATTGTAGTCTACTTTTGAGTTTTTCGTAACACAATTTTCAGTTCAAATTTTGTGAAACAGTCAACAGTTGACATTGACAGTGATTTAACAACGGACAATATTGTTTGTTCGAATATTGTTGAAATTCCAGGATGACTACGGATGCCTATACAAAGTTTGTGAATGACGGGTTCAATGTAAGTGGAATAGTTCGTTTACTTCATTGTAATTATCTGTTATTTAGTAATTTAGTATATTAATTAAATTAATTAAACGTTTAGTTAAACGAAAGATACAATTTATTATGAGCAATCGTGCATAATGTTGAATGTATGGATTTTGAGTTGTGTCATTCTGTTATCTGTTGTCTGTTTTGAATTATGAGCTTGAAAAATAATTTATTAGGTAAATAAATACTTAAGTAATTTATTCATTATTAATGATCTCATTTTTTCAGACAAGGCAACTGCGACGAGAGCTCCAGTCGAAATACCCAGAGATCCCACAGTTTCTTCTGGAGATGAGTGGTGAAGAGCTCCAGTGGGTGATTAACCGGGCTTTTGCAACAGTTCGGAGTAGCGATGCATCGTCCAGTAAGCAGACTGGGAAGAGGCGACGTATGCCGTTGTTACTTCCTCAAGTGGATGTAAGTTATTAGTTATTATTAATTTATTATTAATTACCGACATTCCATAAAGTTTTTAATTGCAGTAGTAAGTAAGCTAGTTGTTAAGTTCCAAGTTAAGCTCCAGCTCCATAGATATTCGTCAACTGACCTGGGAATTCGCTTCACTTTGCCCCTTTAAGCATGATATACCTAATTAAATTTGGTAGCTTTACTTTACAGAATATTTATAGTTAAAATCTTTGTTTTTTTTATTTTACTTACTGAACTTTTTCAAAAAACATACAACATTGGGTATTCTGTAAAATTAGTTACGACATTGTTTACAGTTTTACGCCTTTTTGAAAGTGTTTTAGTTGTCAGGTTTGAACGTTTTTGAAAGGTTGTTTACAAGTTTTGATCCTTTTTGAAAGTGATATTTACTGGTTTTGAATGTTTTCGAAATCCTGAATTACCAGTAGTGACCCTTTTGAAAGTGTTCGTTTCTGATTTTGACCTGTTTCAAAGTGCTATTTACTACAATTGAATGTTTTAGAAAGGCTGTTTACGAGTTTTGATCCTTTTTGAAAGTGCTATTTACTGGTTTTGAATGTTTTCGAAAACGTTAATTACCAGTTTTGACCCTTTTGAAAGTGTTCATTTCTGATTTTGACCTGTTTCAAAATGCTATTTACTAGTTTTGAATGTTTTTGAAAATGTTAATTTCTTAGTGTGGCCTTCTTGAAAGTGTTAGTTCTTGATTTTGGTCCTTCCAGAGCAGTGATGTTCAGTGAATAAGCGTTAATTATTGTAAAATGATGAATAGAATGTATTCAATAATAATAAATTGCTGTAAATAATGACTGTTTGTTCATATTTTAACCAGTTAAAGGAGTATGCAGCTAAGAATAACATTGAACATCATGGGAACTTGGAAGTTCATCGAATCTTCGTTACTTCTCCGGATGATGCCCAGTCGGAATCATTCAAGACTGAAGTTTTCAATCATGATATTTCCGTTATCGAAGGGCTTTCTTCCAACATCAACTTCAATATGGACTTGTTTCAAACAAAGGAGCTGGCCAGATCTCGTCCAAAGTATAAATTGGATATTCGTTTACAAGACAAGCAGCCTGGGGGAATTAATCTGGATTCGGAGGGAAAACCAACGTGGGCATTTACAAGTCAGCATGGAACTAGAATGTCTCTTAGAGCGTTTGAAAAGTACCAAAGCGAGCAACTCAAAATATCAGTCATGTCAGACACGGTAATTTACAACCTTTTCGAAATAGTAATTTATGTATCTATGTCTAGTTTTACATTTTTTTGAAAATAGTAGTTTCGTGTGTTGACCTTTTGGAAAGAGTTACTGACAAGTTGTGCACATTTTTGAAAATCGTGGTTTTTAGTTTTGGTCTTTTTGAAAGTGTTAGGTACTAGCTTTACATCTTTTTGAAAACGGTGATTTCTTGTTTTGACCTTTTTGAAATCGGAAGTTACTAGTTTCACATCCTTTGAATATGACAATTTCTTATTTTGACCTTTTTAGAAATGGTAGTTAATAGTGGTGCGCGTTTTCGAAGATGTTGATTTCATGTTTTGACCTTTTTGAAAGTGTTAATGATTAGTTTAGCGTGCTCTTGAAAATGGTGATTTCTTGTTTTGACCTTTTTGAAAAAGTTAGTTACTAGTTTAACATCCTTTTGTAAATGGCAATTTCTGCTTTATTCCTTTTTGAAAGTTTTAGTTATTAGTGTTGAGTGTTTTTCTAAATGTTTATTACTAGTTTTGACTGTTTTGAAAAGCTCATTTTGTAGAGCCAACACATTCTGAAAGCATTCATTTCAGGGCTTCGCACTTCCGAATAGGTGTTAAGCTGTACAAATCATTGAATGAATGCCGAATTGTTTGAACAAGATTGAGATTTTGATTGTAAATATTTTTAATTGCTATTTATACAGGAGCCACAATCAGAAGTATCATCCCCACCCACGCCCACCAAGACTGGAAAGTCCAGTTTGGACGAAAAAATAAAGTTTGGGACAAACTTCGATCTGAAGGAAACTTCCCGGTGGTCCCGTCAGCTACAAGAGCTCCAGAAACTCCCGAGCTGGATGCAACATGAGAGTGCAGAGAGCATGCTGTCCACCCGCTACACTGGACCCCCCATCGAGGGAATGAACCAAATCCAACTCTTTTTGAAAGTTCCCGGCTGTCGAACGCCCGGGCATCAGGAGAACAACGTCTTTTGCAGTGTTAATCTAAATGTTGGCCCACAAGACACGGAGTGGTTCGCAGTCCCGGAATCATGCTGGCTTTTCGTGGAGGGAATGTGTCGACGGTACGTACAATATGGTTATTTAACCTTTTCGAAACAGTACTATATCTAGGTTTAAAGCTATTTGAAATCGGTTACTTCTTGTTTCGACCTTTCTGAAAGTGTTAATTTCCAGTTTTAATCCTATTCGAAACAGTTGATTTCTAGTTTTGACCTTTTTGAACCGTGTAAGTTACTAGTTTTGAATTGTTTTGAAAATCCCCATTTCCTAGTTTTTGCTTGTTTGAGAACACTAATTTCTTGATTTGACCTTTTTGAAAGTGTTAGTTACTATAGTTTGTAAGATTTCTGAAAATGATAATTTCTTGTTTTGACCTTTTTGAAAGTGTTAGCTACTTGTTTTAAATAGTTTTGAAAACCTTTATGTCTAGTTTTAGCTTTTTCGAGAGCGCTAAATTGTTGTTTCGACCTTTTTGAAGATGATCGTTACTATTTTTTAATGCCTTGGCTAATCATCGAAAGTATTTTTTCCACAGTTTTCCAGTTCCGAATAGCGGTTAAAGAAAATAGTTATTTTTAATGCTTTCTGTATTTTACATTTGTATTAAATTACAGACAAGGTTTGAACTTCCTGTCAGGGGCCTGGTGGCCGAATCTTGCGGATCTGGAGGCTCTCGGGTGCCCTTACTACCGGTTCAAGCAGAAACCCGGAGAATTTGTATTTGTGGGCGTGGGGTGTGTGCATTGGGTGCAGGCAGCGGGGGTGTGCAATAACATTGCGTGGAACGTGGGGCCCTTTGAGGAGAGGCAGTACGAAGCTGCAATGGAGCGGTATGAGTGGAACAAGCTTGAAAGGTTTCAGTCCCTCGTGCCTATGACCTTTCTTTCCTGGAGGCTGGCCACGGACGAGCAGTTGACATGGGGGAATATCCCAGGATTCGTCAGCATGATTCAGTGAGTTTTTATTTTATTTATTGTTTTTTGATTTCATATCATTTTTGACAACCTTTTCAAACCGTTTATATCTCGATTTACACCTTTCGAAAGATGTTCATGTTTACTTTTGGTGGTTTTTGAAAATGTTCATTTTTGTTTCTTTATACTTTTTAAAACTTTAAACTGTGCTTTTGAATTTTTTGAAAAAGCTAATTTTGTGTTTTGACACTTTTTGAGAAGGTTAGTTTGTAATTCTGACCATTAACATCTTGATTATTACATATACATACCCATACCTTTCAAAAATGTAACTGTGTTTTGACACTTTTTGAAATTGTAATTTGTGTGTTTGGGCACTTTCTAAAGACGGTCACTTGTACATTTGACTTTTTCAAAAATGCTAGTTTTGTGTTTTGACACTTTTTGAGAAAGTTGATTTTCAATTCTGACTTAAAATTTTGTTTACTACCTATGCCTTTCGAAAATGAAAACTTTGTTGTGAAAACACTTTTTAAAAATTCTAATTTTGTGTTTTGACATTTTCTGAAAATGTTAGTCTTGTCTTGTGGCACTGTGTAAAAGGGTTAATTTTTACTTTTGCCATTTTTTGAACGTAATTTTAAGCACTAATGTTTTCACTGCTTGCAAAAAGTTTTGAATGGGCTAAATTTTGAAGTTTTATTTGTGAAGTGGTATTTTACTAATTTATTTAATACTAATTTCTGTTTTTTTTCCTGTTTTAGGAAAACTCTAGCTCAATCCCTCATCAACATTTTCAAGGTTACCTCGATCGTGAAAAGCTCTCATCCATCCGTGCCATGCTTCCGTCGTCCAAGAGCTCCCGACAGTAAAATTAACTACTGCGGTGTTTGCAGTGAAGAGCTTTTCCATGTTTTTTTCATACTAAATCAACCGGATCTCTCAGCATATGAAACACTATGCTATTCCTGCGCCAAAAAAGACTCGTCGGATCTGTCAAAGTATGGCCTTGTAGAAGAATACGATATTTTCGAACTCACCCAGAAATACAACCTCTTTATTATGAAATGGAGACCTGACCTACGGCATCAGCTGACCCAGAAAAACGGTCACGATCATCAAGTAGAAATTATGGAAGTTGACAGTAACGAAGAAACATTTATCTAATAATTATTGGCAGTGCAGTCTAGTGTTCTCTTCTCTATTATTTTGTGTTGGATCGAATAATAATTATTATCTGTTTCAGTTCTGTTTCAATGAATTTGTTTATGTGTTAATCCCACATTCTACGTATCTTTGTGTGCCTATCTATAAAAAATGAATTTTGGTCCTAATTGTAATATATTTTCGTATTATACTGAACATTAACGCTGTAAATAAAAAAGAACTGAAGGAAAATGAACTGTGAAGTTTGATCCATGTAGAAATGTAAATATAAATTAAATGAAGCCTCTTTTCAATAAATAAAGATTTCAAAAACGCCCACAGAATCCTCCATTATTTCAAATCATAAACCGCAATATTTTTTTATTTTCAACAATTGAAGTGTACAAACGTACATACTGCGTAAAATTCTACTGTGGCTAAAGTAATTAACACAATTTTTAAAATTTTATTCCAATTCTAATTCTAGTCTACTTAATACATCTTAAATTCAAAAATAATAGTAAATGTTGAAATGAATTAAAATAAAAAATAAAGTTAATCAAAATTCAACGCAAAATAAATTCTAAGTAGGTATATTAAGAACACGGTGGAATTTAAAAATGTAATGTATATAAATCAAAATTAATTACGTAATCAATTAATACAGTAGTATATGCCAATTAGTAATGCGTAAAATAGACTTGTAGTTGGGAGGGAGTTCCTGTGGACAGAGACTGATGAGGATGTTGGCCACACTGAGCTTGGCGTCGGGATTCCGTCGCCCGAAGAAGGGGGACTTGTTGTATTTTCGGCGGCTGAGGGATCATTCGCTGATCCATCGATCGTTTTATTTTGTGTGTCGATGATCGTTTCCATGGTATCGTTTCCGGCTCCAGATGTACGGTTGCCAGCGGTGGTAGTGGTCTCATTGCCAGTCAATGCAGTTTCGTTGACACTACGAGCATCGACGACAGTTAGTGTGGAATTTGAGTCGATGGCATCGGTTTTGGTAGTGTTAGCGGTTTCGGTTTTGGGAGTGTTAGCGGTTTCGGTTCTGGTAGCGTTACTACTACTAGCAGTCAAAAGTTCGTCGGACTTGGCAGATCTTGCTTCCAACACTTGTAAGGATTTATCCCCAGCTACATCCGGCACACCGACCGTGCCAAAGCCAGTAAATGTGACACTTGAATTTGCAACGAAAGCTGGATCCAAAAGGAAATTATCCTGGGATGCTGCGATGGTGGCCTTCAAAACGTCCTTTTGGTCCTTTGACAGCTCTTCAACTTGGGAGAAGTCCATTGCTAAGGCAGTTCCAACGGCGATACGGGAGATTTGAGTGGTCGTGAGAGCCTGGAGGGACTGGCTCGTGAAAGACTTGACGGCGAGGGCAGTGAGACCTTCCATGGCGTCTGGGGGGATCTTGGAGAGGCGATCTGGGGCTAAGCCTTAAAATAAAAAAAAATAAAAAAAAATAATTAAAGTCAAAATCATAAAATTAATCGCATTCTGTTGTAAAAACTCGAATAATTATTACAATATACCTGCAACTACAACCCCGATGGTTCGAACATCCACAACAGTCCAAGTCTCCGGTGGTCCATAGTTAGTGGCTCTAATCGCATGAGAAGCCATGAGTGTCAAGCTGTCATGGTTACAACCTTGGATCGTCCCAACATTCGGACTCGTGTCCAGCATCAGTCCAGCATCTGACTCCAGTAAAGCACTCAAGAGGTTATGTGGCAAGCCACACAAGATATTTCCCATGGACCGAACCGTTACCCGCATGTTGTTGGAGCGAGGCGTACGGGAAGTGAAGCTGGTGGCGGTCAAGTGGTTATCTTTTACGAATTTCGATGCCAGAGTTTTCAACTGAAAGTAAATAAAATTAAAATAAGTTGTGGCAAATTACAGGAACAAATTTTTATTAGTAATAAGATCGAATTAATCGAGAGTTAATCAAAAACTAACCGTATCAGGATCTGTAATTTTCTCTCCTAGCACAGCCATGATATCCAGCGCACCCGGAACGACGAGGGAAATATTTCCAAGGTCCGTGGTCGGAATTGCAGTGACGAGATTTCCGAATTCGATGAGAGTCAGGATGTTGAGTTGCTGACTGGAAAGATGGAACTGCTCCTTGAAGAATGCAATGAGCTCGGATCGAATGTCTTCGTCAAAATCCTGAAGACCCATCGGTTCAATACAGTCAAACATGTCTTGTGGGGACATTGTTTTCAAGTCTGCGAAGGAGTAACCGAGCGCAGCTGGACCAGCCATTATTACGGCAGGGCAAGTGATCTGGAAATACAGAACGACAAACATAAAAAGTAATCAATCAAATACAAAATGCAATCAATTAAATTCCAATTAAATTATTACTAACAAAATTCAACGTAGGTCTGTACTTACATTTAAATCTCCCTTGCTTCCTGCAGTTGGACCCCCGCTGACCATCCACTGAACCGCCTGTGCCAACTTCCTCATATAAGCCTTGTGAACCGCCATGAATTCATGGACCACCTTCACATCTGCCTCCTGGTCATCCAGTACGGCGACACACGCTTTAATGAAGCTCTTCTTTTCGATAGATCCCCCAGTTCGCATTTGAACGTTAAGTCCAGATCGCCTGAAATTGCAAAATAAAATAATACAATTATTTAGTCCGTAGCAGTCCAATCAACCATTCCTCAGCCAAGCGCGTCAAACTCCTGAATATTTAAATCGTGTACCTGATCATTGTTGTAGCGACCCGGGACAGACTCTCTAAGGAAATGGCGTTGATTTCATCCTCATTCAAAGCCATCAAAAGATCTCCGATGGACACGAGGTCAAATTCGTCCCAGGCTGTAACATTATCTCCATAAACAGTTTTGAGGAATTTGGACCATCCCGTTCTTTCTGCCTGGGTCAAGCAGCATGTTTTCTCCCCAATGTCTTCCTTTTGATCCATGAAGTCACGGAGGACGTCCTTGTCGGTCGTGAGGGAGCCAGAAATGAGGTCACTGGAGTAGCAGAAGAGGCCTCCAAGGTGGTCCAGAACGGGGTCATTAGGATCGAGGGCTCGTTTGTCACGGTTCACAGCGGCATCTGTTTTGTTTGTGAGGGTCGGATCCTCATCGGGGGATGTTCTCCTTTCCTTGGGTACCGGTGGAGAGTCGGGGATTTCCTCTGTTTTGTTGGCTGCTGTGTCCGTCACGGTGGCACTGACAACAGGAGTGGCCTTAGTGTCCGTCACGTTGGGACTGACAGCAGAAGTGGCCTTAGTATCCGTACTGTTTTCAGAAGGAACGGATTTAGCATCAAGTGATGGAGCAGTTGGATCCGTTTGGGACTCAAGTGAGCGAGCTTCAACGGGTGCTGGACTGTCTGCAGGCTGAGCTTTGCTTGGATCTTCGACAGCAGAAGTAGCATTGGTTTCAGGGGACAGTGCTTCGACGTGACCGGATACTGTTCTTGCCTCTAGAGGTGGTATTTCAGCGGCCGTGCCTGTGGAAGTGACCACATCAGTTGGTGATGTGAGTTGGCCAGCCAGCCACTCCAACTTGGTCGTAGGGACAAACGTCAACAGGGTCACGAGGTCAAGACGAGCTATTTCTTTAATGATAGCAGTTCGAATAGTTGTGTTCGTTTGTTTTAGTGCTGCTGTTGGAACGGCTGTGAGAACTTCACCTGTAGATGCCAAACAAAAATAAATTAAAGTAATTCGTGTTATGAGTTACCTATAGTTAAGAAAACCTAAATAAGAAAAAAACATATGCATACCTCCCAGGGCTCTAATCTCAGCTTCCTCAAAGTTGTCCAAAACGGACCCAGTGCTTGACCCTTGACCTTGACCCACCCTCGACGCCAACATCTCCAGGACCTTCTCCAGAATGCACCGTCTCATCCCCGTGGGGAACTCCAGTTCCGGTTGAAACACTCTCAGATTGTAGAGCTCCCTCCTATACTCATGGACCACCACCACAATGTCCTTCGCCGGCAAAGTCCTCACATCCGCACAGGTGAGACCAAGCAAGGCCAGCTGCAACTCATTCTTTGCCCCCAACGAACTCTGACCCAGCAAATCCAGCCCAGTCAGAGTGGTATTAAAGAAGTGGAGCCAGGTGGTGAGGAGTGTTGCTGGAAGGAGCTTAGTCTGTACGCTGGTGATCCCAAACCGTCCCGTCTCCGGCATCTCCGTCACAGTCTTAATAATCGCCATCAGATTCTTCTGGATTTCCCGAGGATTAAACATGGACAGTATAACGGCCGGCTTCTTCGAGCTCATAATGTCTTTGATGATCATGGGGGAGTTTAATCGAAGTTTAGGGATTATGACAGCCAGCTGACTCTTTAACATACCATCCGCATTATCAATGAGGGCACGAACTACCTCGGGTCGAACGACGGCTGAGGTCATGACCTAGTTGGGAAATAAAAGAATAATATTTAATTTCATAATTTGCTTTATTGATTGTGCTGTGCTGCCAATTGCCGATTAACGATGCATTTTATTTATATTTACGATACTACGATATTTACTAACCTGTGTAATATTGATGGTTGGAATTCCCTGTTGAAAGGGGGCTGGGAACATGAAGACGTAGTCTGGTCGAAGGTTCTCTTTGATAGTGGGAAGGATCTGATTCGTTAGCCACCAGATTTGAAAGCGAGATAGCTTGACCTGAGATTTGAGAGCGGCGAGACTTGTTGGGTCTGAAATTTTCTTTCCCACGGTGAAGAGCTGGGTTTTTGAAATCCCATCTGGCTGTGTAGGTTGAGCTTCTATTGACCTCAGGGTTTGGTTTTTGTTAGTCTGGGTGTCCGTTCCATTCGAAACTGAAGAACCCTCACCAAGCTTGGAATCAGTAGCATTTGAAGTTGCATCCTTCCCAGATTTGCTTTCCAGGAGAGCCGCTAAGGTTGTTGTTACATTGCTACTTTTCTCTTCAGTCCCAGTAGTGGCACTTCCTGCATGTACAAACAATGACCGTAAAATTAAAAAGAACTTCACAAAAACAACAACACAATACACAATCCAATGTGACAATTTAATAAAGAAATGCAAATTAAAGTGACTGACCTTCTTTTTGATCCCCTGTCAGAAGAGCCCGAGTGTTCAAATCCACCTTTTCTTGATTCAAATTATCTGTTGAAGAAGCTGCTGGAGCCGCCTGCGGAGACGGTTGCTGGGCTGTCTGTTGTACGGGTTGGAAAGATTGCTGTTGAAATGTGGGCTGGACCATAAACATGGGTTGCTGCTGCTGTTGGAATCCCCCTTGAGTCTGAATAAACTGACCCGTTCCGTCCTGACCCGCTGTCATGAAGGGCGACGTCATAATGACTGAGCGCTGTTGCTGACCCTGGCCTGGCTGTACTACCATCGGAGTTTGACCTGCTACCGGAGTGAAGCTCTGAAACATCGGATTCGGAACGAAGACGTAGGCAGGGGAGGAAGCGGGACTGCTGAAGGTACTTCCAGTGTCAGCTCCAGTGCCAGTGGAGGTCTGGCCAGGTGGAGCGAATTGTGGAGTTGCTATTAAATAATGAACAATTGCATTTAGAAAACCCAATTAGTGGAATTAAATTGTTATAAATGCATTATTTGCAGCAATAAGCGAAACAAAAATAGGAAAATAAATAAGGTGACCGTTATTGACATTACCATAGGGTAAAGCTGCGAACAGGAGTACTACGCCGTATAAAACCCACCAACTGAACCCTACTGGTGCCGGTATTTTAATCCGTACTGTCCCCATATTGATATGCGATTCCTTAAAAACAAATTCAAAGTACACACACGTCAAAATCTCTTACAATAAAATACATCTGGCTCTTAAAGCTAACATAATCGCTTTAAAAACATTTTTCAATCAAAAACATATGGCATCCACTATTAAACTGATATAATGAAATTGTAATTTAAAAAATCGATGTAGGTAGTAGCTACATGCACACAGGTAAAAATTGAAAGTGGTAAGTTGTTAGTAGGTAGGTACTTACGAAATTTCGGGTACAAATCCAAAGGAGCCTCGAAAACCAGGTAAAAGTTGAAATAATCGACACTGCTAATAATTCGGGACACTTTTATATCGAAATATACAAGTCTTCCCTAATTAAGTGGGCGATTTAACAATTAAAAATTGACGATTAGTGACAGGGATGATGGGAATGGTCCAGGAAGACCAGGACGGCGATGACCGAGGAACTAGAATTGTGAAATGGCTGACGCCCAAGTTCCAAGTGACACAGCAGTGCCACTCCCAAGCAACTAAAAACCAACAAAAGAAGAAGACGAACGGCATGGCACTGGATCGAAAACCGAACCGACAGAAGAAGGGGGATGGCCTCGTCAGTTCCTTAAACTTCCCTTGCAACTTGCAAGTCAGTTCTTGATCATACATAAAATTATATCTATAAATTGCAAAAGTAAAACAAAAAGTTAATAAATTAGTTTAAGGCTGAAATGAATGCAAATCACGCTATCTTAAAGTAAAACTGTTGCAGAGGTAACCCAGTTTGCAGTTTAACAAATTCTTAAGGTATGTTCGAAGCAAGCAAGACGAAGGAACCTCACTGATAAGCATAATTTGATTAGGAACGCTAACTGATAACGTTCTTAAGGAAAGCAAAGAAACTCGTCAAAAGATTCGAAAACTTCAAATCTCGACTTCGAGCTCAGCAGCTGGCTTCCCAGGAATCTAAATCGAACTAATTATAATTTAGCCATTCCATTCATACTCAAATTATGCTAATCAGCAATTAGCTTGTTCCGGGTACTGCTTTTGTATTGGTGCAGCTCAAGTCGAGTTGATTGTAAGCGATGCGAGCGAGCTCAACTTTATTTATAAACCTTCGAGCTGTAAATGTAACTGTCAACTGTCAAAAATATAAATGTAAATTATAAGCATGGTCACAACATCATAAGCTGTACATACTTATTTCAATGATGTAACTACAAGTAAAGTAAGGTGTTTAAATAGTCAATAGTACTAACACTAAAAGCCCAGCCAGGGAATCGGTAACTATGTACAGGTTGTAGGTGATTGTAATTACTTATGCATTTGTTAGTTCTTTTTTAGGCCGATTTTTTGATTTTCATAGTTGATTGTTGATAGTCACAAATAAGCCACTGCCTGATAACCATTAAGTTGACTATTTTGTCAACAAAACCTAAAAATAACTTCATAACTTACAACAAACTAACTAGTTACGAAATAATTACTATTCAAACCAACGGTAACCGGACAAAATCCCTTCAATCTTTGGCCAGCAAAGTTTTATGATAATTATGTAACTCGACCTGAGCGCTAAAAATAGACTAGGTCATAGGTAGTTCCTAGTTTAGCTTTTGACTGTGGAACTGCCTGTCAACTGTCCACTGTGTTGACTGCTGCTGAACGGCTACGGGTACTGCGATATAAACTGCGTACTGGCACTGGCACACTGGCAACTGACGACAGGCGAGCTTCCAAAGCCAAACTTAAACCGAAACCAAACCGGTTTAACCGAACAAAATACAAAATAACTGAATAACTGAAAACTAAAATCGGGTTTTTTGTGACTCAGAATCAGAAACCAAACTTTCGATGCTTCAAAATTACTTCCAGCTTCCAGCCTTAGAAATTATTAGCAAAAATGTAATTACTTTTGTCTATCATTTCACCAAGATTTATAATGACAAAAAGTTAAGGATTATTAAATGAAGTAGGTATATGACTATTGAATTTGGGTTGTAGATTCTGCATTTTTTATAGATTTAAGGTAATTATAAATGTTTATTAAACAAAATTGCTGAATCTAACCCAAATTCAATAGTCATATCTACAGGGTTCCAACTTTCTTTCCCGCCGGCGCATTTTCAAGATGACTGAAGAAGAGTGGATGCTGGTAAAATTGGGATCGACTGGCTAATGCAATGTGAAAATGTGATCGATTGATTTTTTGTAACAGGAAAGCGTTTGAATTAATAAATCAACCGTATTGTGATACATTGATAATTACTACAAAACATATTTATTTTTGCCGTTTAACAATGATGACTTTATTCGTTACCTAGTCATAGTGAAAGGATAGTTCGTGTTTTATTTTAGGGCAGGATATGAATTAACGAATTACATTCCTATTCCTGTACGGTATCCACTTGATGAGAGAGAACTCTGATAGGATAAGCGAACCGAAAAATATGGTTGTTAAGGATTTGACACAGGTTTCCATAAGTGACCAATTATAAATCGAATAATAATAATTATTAATTTATTACTTGATTAAACAGTTGTTTACCTACTTTTAGGTTTTGATTTTTAAGGATGTCAAATATTTTCTGTACCAGCATTTTTTCAACTATTGATTACAAAAATTATTTATTTTCATTTTTTGTTTTACAATAAAAACATTTTTTTATTTCTCTTTTCTAAAAATGACGTATAAATTAATCATTTTTCGTTTCAGGCTTTTTGTCCCTTGAACTCAAATTCCATTCAAACTAATGCTGATTACTGATTAGCTTACTGAAACTCCCAGTCCCAGAAATCAGCAATCATAGGGAGGGGGAGGATCATACATCACATCAGTGATTCCAGGTAGCAGGTTCCCCAACTGCTCTTCCCCAGTTTCCCTACATCCGGCTTCCCCACTAAATACCGAATGAAGTGATTTCAGAATCAATTTATTTAGAGATCAAAATTCAGACACGGAAACAGAAAGCGGAATTATCGAAGAAACGATCCGCAAAAACTTGATTTTGTAATGGCATCTATTAATTTTTCGAACGGTATTTTTTCAACAACTGATCCCAATATGGGTTTATAAAAAATATTTATATTATTCATTTTATATGTAAAACAGTTACCTTCAAACTGTTTCATAATAGGTTGTGTTCAACTTTAACAACTCATTCTCAATCTCAAATCTCAAATTCAAATCAAAAGACCCTGAGTAGCTAATAAACTAAAGAACTACAGAAGACCAGGAGGGCCAACATTCCACGCAGCAATCCAGCATCAGCTCCAACCAGAGATTTCACATGTTTCAGAATATTCCACGATCCAGCCAGATTCAGAGGTATCGGATTTCTGAATTCGGCAATTAGTCACGAGAACGGTGAAAGCGAAATTATAGAAGAAAAATACACATTCTTTCAATAAAATCAGAAAATGTTGAATCTTCCTTGACCTTGAACGTTGACCGTAATTAAATAAATGCCCCAGCTTGGAACTAAGGGAAACTGATCGGTACATTTACCAGCTAATGAGTAGTTCAAATAAAAGTACTTTTTTAGAATCACAATTTTTTGTTAAAATTTTGTTGTAATTTTCTGTTAGAAAGATTTTTGAGAGTTTTGCTGCAAATTATTAATTGAAGAGGACTGATTATTGAATTTGAATGAAAATGTGCTTCAAGAAGAAGCAAAAGGGAAAAGATAGCAAGGCGGGTAAGGGTGAAGATTCAGACGGTCAGCACACGACGGCCGAACGGGGTTCTTCGGACAATGAGTTTCCTTCCATGCTAACGGAGTCTCTCACTGGGAATCCGGCTAGTGCCCCTGGCGCCACTGGTGCTAATGGGGCCGGCGCCGCTGGTGCCCCTGGCGGCGCTGGTGCCACTTGAATTGAAACTGTACTTAATCCCGTACGTGTTAAAATGTATACTATGTGATGTTTGCAAAAATAAAAATATGACAATGAATGTAAATATGGCAAACATAATAATAAAAAAGGTGTCAAAAAACACCGTGTTTTATTACGTGAAGAACAGTCAACAGTGCAGTGAAGCGTGTCTCAGCCAAGCGCAGATGTCTTTTGTTGATTGTAGTTTGATTTTTTATACGTTTGTTTATTTTTGGACTTAGATTTTTTTTAAATTTAATATCTAATAATTTCTCGCTGGTGATTGTTTCAACATATGTAACTACTTACTCATCGCTTTTATTATTGTTTACAGATTGATTAACAAATAATTATTTTTTATTTTTTTATTTTTTAAAAACAATTTTTGTTACTTTTTTGTGACAGGGTAATAATACTAAAAATATACTAAAATACTACCTTTGTCGCTTGAACTCATACTCAATTCTGGAATCTGGAATCTGGAGTACTGAAGAATTCCTCCTGTACCCGAATCCCGATTCCCGATATATCGGAGAACAAGAGGCCCGTACAACGCTACTTCCGTATTAGTAATCCAGCTATTAGTAATCTTCTGTGATTACTTCCGTTCCGATTCTCGAATAAATTAGACATTCAGAGCCCAGAGCAGAATCCAGTGAATTAAAAAATCATCAATTCAGCATCTTTCAATAATAGTAGATTTCCATGAACCTCTTTTGACCTTGAACTTTGAGCTCAATTCAGTACATATAACAACACTATGTATAGTAGAACTGAGCGGTAAAGCCACCATCAACTTAGTTGTTAAAATAAAAATACTTTTTTTTTGTCTTGGAATCATGTCATATTTGATGGTTTTGTAATTTTTTCATGCCTGTTATTAAATGACGCCACGGTTTGCTTTGTGCCTTCAGGACCTTGCTCAATATTTTGGTTTGTGCCAATGCTGCACCTTCCTTCCTGCGGGTTTTGGCGGCGGAAATTGGACGAGGCGGGCATGGTCGGAGATGGACTGGAAAATGTAATACAACTGCAGACTGCAATGACACAGGCCTAACGTGCATAAAATACGGGAATGACACTCCACAGGTTATGCTCTGCGTCAGCTGTGACGAATTCTGGGGCGGTTTAACGTGCCCACCTAAACCCGTCGAGCCGTAAGTCAAGTGCACTGACAGCAAGTTTCAAAAATGTTTTCTTAATAGAGCCTCACACACTACTCCAAAATACCGGCGTGAATAAATTAAATGTGTGTTGAACTAATTTTGACATATTTTCTTTTTGTCCGGGATCATCTGGTCCGTAGGGGTTTCCCATGGTGGATTCTGATTCTGATTATCGTTTTACTAGTTCTGCTAACCGCTATCATCTGCTACTTCGTCAACCCTTGTCCCATCTACAAGATGCGGAAGAAAAAGGAGATGGAGAAGCAACAGATGGAAGAACTCAAGAAAAAAAAGAAAAATACAGGAGTGGGTCAAAAGAAAGGTCAGTATTTTATTTGAAATTTCAAATATTTCTGCTAAATCGTTTTAATTGTATCGGGCTCAAGAGTCATGCAGTATGAGTATAATTACTGTCGAACGAACAAAATCAAAGAAACGTCTTAAAAATACTGACGCTTAGCATTGCATTGTAAGTACATTGCACATAACAATGTATTTTTACTGAAGTAAACAATACATACCCCCAAAGGCGGACAGGGTCCTACGGACGATTTGTTTCCAACCGTGACAAAGGAGTCTATCAGTAGGGATCCGAGTAAACCGACGAGTTCGGCTAAAACCCCTCGGGCTTCTGGCACCGCTGATGCCCCCGGCGCTGCTGCCGCCGCTGGCGCTGCTGCCACTGATGCTGCCGGGGAAGAGGAGAAGCCACCAAAGAAAGGTTCTAAACCCTCTAAACCCTCCAAAGCCTCTAAAAGCTCGAAAGCCTCCAAAAAACCCTCGAAAGCTTCCAAGGACACCAAGGGCTCCAAGGGCTCCAAGGGCTCCAAGAAAAAGTAAAAGGGTAAACCAAACTGAACCAGTGGGAACGAATAATACTCAAAACTGAAATAAATTATAGAAAGGTAGTCTCCAGCATGTTTAGCTTCCAATAATAAATATCTTATTCATTAAATCGATTAAGATATAAAATCCTTTCCGTATAAATGCATGTAATTCAAACTTAATCCTGTACATGTTAAATGTATAGTACTGTGCGTTGTTAGCAAAAATAAAAGGGACGAAGTAAATATGACAAACATAATAATAAAAACGGTGTAAAAAACGCCATGTAAACATTTCACTATCTGGCACAACTGCCCAAGCTGAACCTTTAATTAAAACATTAATTTAGAAAAAATTATTTTAGATTTGAAGTTTTATTCTTTTGTAGATGAATTAGAAACGCTAAGAGAAGACACCACATGAAACGATTTTTGTAAGAGGACCACTTTAGGTAACGTAATATAATATGATAAATACTTAATACACCTTGTTTTTACAAATCGCAGCTTACAAAAAAAGTACCTGGGATTCTAGCGGTCAGAAATGCGGATTCGTCACACTACCGGAGGACAGGCCTAGAGGTGCTACAGCCCAAGAAGCTAATTCAGACATGCATGCTTCTACGAAGGCAGATTGAAGCCAGTTAAAA